>SADC01000457.1:0-113157 GCA_004194705.1 Ditylenchus dipsaci
GTTACCAAAATGCCTGTTGGACAAAAAATACCTTTACAAGAACACCTGCTTTTTTATCAAATAAGAGGCTTCGAAGAAGCCTCTAGCACTACTTGAAACACGAAGTGTTTTCTTTACCTAAAATCTTCTCCCTTCAGTAATTTACACTTCTCCCGTCAGCTAGTTTCAAATAAGCTATTAACTTGCAAATAAAAAATTACCGTATTTTTTCTATTAAACGCCCCGGGCGTTTATTTTTCAACCTAAAAAATCCGGAAAAAAATTATTTCGATTTGAGATTTTTGGGTGCTCAACCAAAATCTGAAAAGTGGAATTAGGTAAACTCGTGCTAATTAAGAAAACGCAAAAAACAGATTTGCAAATTATTTTTTTTGGGCTGAGATATATTTCACTGAAGGGGGGTTTATTAGAGAGGGGGGCGTTTATTGAAAGAGAGGGCGTTAAATAGAGAAAAATCGGTGGTAAGCTGAGAAGATACAGTCCTTTAGTAAAATGACCCAATTTGCAGCTATTACCAGCAGACATTTGCCAGACAGATGGCGCCAGAGTGGAAATTTGAAAACTTTTCAGCACAACGTAATCAGCATGCATTTTAAGACCAGACGTTACTTTAGTACAGTCTGCCTTTGATTTAATACTCTCTGAATAAAAACTTTCACAATTATTATCAAAAAAATTTCTTCTCACCCCTCCTCAGAGATAGATGCTCATTTTTTTTTGTTAATTTTAGACTCTTTTGATACAGTAATGACAAAATGAAGAAGCTTTTGCAATCGCAAAATAATTTTAACGGTTCAAGTTTTAATTCATTCTATCACGTGAAAAAAGGTTCCATCCTTGTTTTTAGCAATTTTTTAAAATTATATAATTTACAGTTTCTTGTTTTTTCCTTAAAAAGCCAAAGCAGAAAGTTTAAAATCAAGAAAATTCTATGTTCAAGCAAAACACCAAATCTAAAAGCACTTTCCAAAATGATATCATACAACATTTTTAATCTGTCAATATTTTCAAGTAGCAATGTTATTTGTATTGCATTTGTTCCATAAAAATATTTCTTTCGCGAACATCTGTTCGTTGGCAATAAAAATTTTGCTATAAAAATGTGGGCAAAACCTTTCGTCTTCAGTTTTCAATCAAATTTCATATAATGTGCTGCTCTTTTAACCTCATTTCTGTTATTCACCATGTATTTGCCTTATTCTTTTAATCATAATAATCAATTTTCACTTTGGTAATTCGCAATCAACTCAATTTCTTCAAAAAAATTTTTTTAGGAAATTGTGAGATGGAGGTAATGAAATAGGATATTTATTCTTAAGGTTGGGCAAAATACCGGCATTATTCCCGGTATTAATACGGGTAACCGGTATTTTTCGGTATTTTTAAATTATTTTCGGTATTTTTCGGTATTTTATTTAAAAGAGGACGAGCATAAAAGTGAAAAAAAATTGAATTTTTATTTTTTTTACGTACGATACACTATTCTCGCATACTATTCGCATACTATCACATAGTATACTATCGTATACTATCCACGTATACATATCGTACAAAAACTGAAAAATTTTCGAATTTTTTGAAATTTTTTTAAAACTTTTCACTCTTTGACTGGGTCCCCTTTCAAAAAAAAATTATTAACTTACTTTTAAAATTACCGACTATCCACATACAGTATTTTATTGATAAGTATCGGTATTAATACCATTGCCAACCCTAATTTATTTCTAATAGAGCCGAAATCTTTCTAAATTCAAACATTATGTTTGGCATTGTGTCTTGATTTTCCTTTTTACGACTCCATAGGCAGTTTACTCTTCAATTTGTAGCATTTTCACTGGCTACAAGAAATGGGTAATTTGACATAAGCAGTCTTAAAAATAGTCAGTAACAAAACTAAAAAACACGATTTTTAAATTAGGAAGTGAAGCTCTCTTAAAATGAACACGGCACTTTTTTATACTTGAAAGTTACATAAACATAATTTTAATTTAGGCAAATAGCATTTTTTGAATTTTCTTCCCAAAAGTTCGGAATTTCGCCGCAATTTATATTTTTCATTTTCCTTAAACTTTTCAAATAATTATGCCTAAGCCGGCAATAACGATACATGTTAAAATAATACATCAAGTGACACCTCGTCCTAAAAGTAGTATCGCAGAGTACCTGACAGTATTTATTTATTTCGAAAAAAGTTGAGAAATTTCAAAAAAAGTTAAAATAAAATTTGCGTCACTATTCCGACTTTTTGCGGTGAAATTTCTCTCCGCTTTTTTGATACAACTTTAGCTTTTTCAAGCTTTTTTACTCTAAAAGTGTTCAAAAATATTTTTTTTATTTTTGTTGGTTTTTATTTTTGTTGTTAATCCAAAACAGAATATCTTTTTAATTCATATTCTTATTCTGTATTTTCCGTGTTAATTTTTATGATCAAATGATCAAAAGTCTACGGACGGCTTTCTGTTGTCTGTTGTCTTCGTAAAAGAAAATAAAATGCTTAATTCTACACGTTAAAGAACATGTTCCCTTTAAAATTGAAATTTTTATATAGTTTGCTACTATTTTATGAATAAATGATATCTTTCTGCTTTAGCTGAGAAGTCTCCGCTTTTGCTGAAATATTTTCGCTTTTCGAATTCTGTCTTAAAAAGCTAAGTAGTCTGTTGTGAAAAGAAGCAGATACTTTAAAAAAGAAGCGCGGAGAGGAGCGGACTTACCGCCTCCCTTGCCTCAAGGTCTTTTCTTTAAATAAACAGGCCAGAAATTTCTATATTTGAAAACGTTCTTTTTGCCAACCAAACCGTCTTTTTCTAGCCTGATAACGATCCGGGAAACTCAAAAAGTTTCTTCTTTGTGGTTTTTGCCTTACCCATCAGACCTATAAATTAAAAAACAACAATTGTGGCAGTAAAGCTTCTTGAAAAATTACTCTTTCATATCGAAATGTTTTAATTGATTTAACACATCAGAAATTGAATCCGTTAATATCATATAAAAAAAATTGACCTAGTAGCGAATACCCCCCCCCTCCCCTTTACGATTTCACCTTTTTTACTTAAGTAAAAAGTAACCAATTTATGTCCCAAGACCCAGAAAAATGCGTCACACAATATTAGTCACAACTTACGTACGCTGGCATTATTATCCAGGATTTGAGTGAATTTAAAGTTTAATTCACAAACTTTTAAATGAAACATCTCAACCCTGATTATCCGGTATATTGATGGTTTCGTATTTATTATCCAGGATATGAGTGAATTTTAAAGTTTATTCACAAACTTTTAAATGAAACATCTCAACCCTGATTATCCGGTATATTGATGGTTTCGTATTTATTCCAGGATTTCAGTGAATTTAAAGTGAATTCACAAACTTTTAAATGAAACATCTCAACCCTGATTATCCGGTATATTGATGGTTTCGTATTTATTATCCAGGATATGAGTGATTTAAAGTTTAATTCACAAACTTTTAAATGAAACATCTCAATCCTGATTATCCAGTATATTTGATGGTTTCGTATTTATTATCCAGGATTTGAGTGAATTTAAAGATTTTAATTCACAAACTTTAAATGAAACATCTCAACCCTGATTATCCAGTATATTGATGGTTTCGTATTTATTATCCAGGATTTCAGTGAATTTAAAGTTGAATTCACAAACTTTTAAATGAAACATCTCAACCCTGATTATCCAGTATATTGATGGTTTCGTATTTAATTATCCAGGATTTGAGTGAAATTTAAAGTTTAATTCACAAACTTTTAAATGAAACATCTCAACCCTGATAATCCAGTATATTGATTGTTTCGTATTTATTATCCAGGATTTCAGTGAATTTAAAGTTGAATTCACAAACTTTTAAATGAAACATCTCAACCCTGATTATCCGGTTATATTGATGGTTTCGTATTATTATCCAGGATATGAGTGAATTTAAAGTTTAATTCACAAACTTTTAAATGAAAACATCTCAATCCTGATTATCCAGTATATTGATGGTTTCGTATTTATTATCCAGGATTTGAGTGAATTTAAAGTTTAATTCACAAACTTTTAAATGAAACATCTCAATCCTGATTATCCAGTATATTGATGGTTTCGTATTTATTATCCAGGATTTGAGTGAATTTAAAGTTTTAATTCACAAACTTTTAAATGAAACATCTCAACCCTGATTATCCAGTATATTGATGGTTTCGTTTTATATCCAGGATTTCATGAATTTAAAGTTTGAATTCACAAACTTTTAAATGAAACATCTCAACCTGATTATCCGGTATATTGATGGTTTCGTATTTATTATCCAGGATATGAGTGAATTTAAAAGTTTTAATTCACAAACTTTAAATGAAACATCTCAATCCTGATTATCCAGTATATGATGGTTTCGTATTTATTATCCAGGATTTGAGTGAATTTAAAGTTTAATTCACAACTTTTAAATGAAACATCTCAACCCTGATTATCCAGTATATGATGGTTTCGTATTATTATCCAGGATTCAGTGAATTTAAAGTTGAATTCACAAACTTTTAAATGAAACATCTCAACCCTGATTATCCAGTATATTTGATGGTTTCGTATTTATTATCCAGGATTTGAGTGAATTTAAGTTTAATTCACAAAACTTACGAGTTTAATTCACTGTTTCATTTAAAAGTTTTGTGAATTAAACTTTAAATTCACTCATATCCTGGATAATAAATACGAAACCATCAATATACGGATAATCAGGGTTGAGATGTTTCATTTAAAAGTTTGTGAATTAAACTTTTAAATTCACTCATATCCTGGATAATAAATACGAAACCATCAATATACCGATAATCAGGGTGAGATGTTTCATTTAAAAGTTTGTGAATTAAACTTTAAATTCACTCAAATCCTGGATAATAAATGCCAGCGTACGGAAGTTGTGACTAATATTTGTGTGACGCATTTTTTCTGGGTCTGGGACATAAATTGGTTACTTTTACTTAAGTAAAAAAGGTGAAAATCGTAAAGGGGAGGGGGGGGGGTATTCGCTACTAGGGTCAATTTTTTTTTATATGATATTAACGGATTCAAATTTCTGATGTGTTAATCAACATTAAAACATTTCGATATGAAGAGTATTTTTCAAGAAGCTTTTACTGCCACAATTGTTGTTTTTTAATTTATAGGTCTGATGGGTAAGGCAAAAACCACAAAGAAGACAACTTTTGAGTTTCCCGGATCGTTTATCAGGCTAGAAAAGACGGTTTGGTTGGCAAAGACGTTTTCAAAAATATAGAAATTTCTGCCTGTTTATTTAAAGAAAAGACTTTGAGGCAAGGGAGGCGGTAAGTCCGCTCCTCTCCGCGGCTTCTTTTTTAAAGTATCTGCTTCTTTTCACAACAGACTACTTAGCTTTTTAAGACAGAATTCGGGAAAGCGAAAATATTTCAGCCAAAGCGGAGACTTCTCAGCTAAAGCAGAAAAGATTATCATATTTATAAAATAGTAGCAAACTATATTAAAAATTTCAATTTTTAAGGGAACATGTTCTTTAAAGTGTAGAATTAAGCATTTTATTTCTTTTACGCAAGACAACAGACACAGAAGCCGTCCGTGACTTTTGATCATTTGATCTAAGATTAACACGGGAAATACGAATAAGAAGTATGAAAATTAAAAAGATATTCTGTTTGGATTTACAACAAAATAAAAACCAACAAAAATAAAAAAAATATTTTTGAACACTTTTAGAGTAAAAAGCTGAAAAAAGCTAAAGTTGTATCAAAAAAGCGGAGAGAAATTTCACCGCAAAAAGTCGGAATAGTGACGCAAATTTTTGTTTTAACTTTTTTTTGAAATTTCTCAACTTTTTTCGAAATTATATACTGTCAGGTACTCTGCGTACTACTTTAGGACGAGGTGTCACTTGATGTATTATTTTTAACATGTATCGTTATTGCCGGCTTAGGCAATAATTATTTGAAAAGTTTAAGGAAAAATGAAAATATAAATTTGCGGCGAAATTCCGACTTTTGGAAGAAATTCAAAAATGCTATTTGCCTAAATTTAAATTATGTTTATGTAACTTTCAAGTATAAAAGTGCCGTGTTCATTTTAAGAGAGCTTCACTTCCTAATTTAAAATCGGTTTTTAGTTTTTTGTTACTGACTAACTTTTATAAGACTGCTTATGTCAATTACCATTTCTTGTAGCCAGTGAAATAAGCTACAAATTGAAGAGTTAACTGCCTATGGGAGTCGTTAAAAGGAAATCAAGACACAATGCCAAAAACATAATGTTTGATTTAGAAGAGTTTCGGCTCTATTAGAATAAATTAGGGTTGGCAATGGTATTAATACCGATACTTTATCAATAAAATACTGTATGTGGATAGTCGGTATTTTAAAAGTAGTTAATAATTTTTTTTTGAAAGGGGACCCAGTCAAAGAAGTGAAAAGTTTTAAAAATTTTCAAAATTCGAAAATTTTCAGTTTTCGTACGATATGTATACGTGGATAGTATACGATAGTATTCTATGTGATAGTATGCGAATAGTATGCGAGAATAGTGTATCGTACGTAAAAAATAAAATTCATTTTTTTTTCACTTTTATGCCTCGGTCCTCTTTTAAATAAAATACCGAAAAATACCGAAAATAATTTAAAATACCGAAAAATACCGGTTACCCGTATTAATACCGGGAAACATAATGCCGGTATTTTGCCCAACCTTAGATAAATATCCTATTTCATTACCTCCATCTCCACAATTTCCTAAAAAAAATTTTTTTTGAAGAAATTTGAGTTGATTGCGAATTCCAAAGTGAAAATGATTATTATGATTAAAGAAATAGGCAAATACATGGTGGAATAACAGAATGAAGGTTTAAAAGAGCAGCACATTATATGAAATTTTGATTGAAAACTTGAAGACGAAAGGTTTTTGCCCACATTTTTATAGCAAAATTTTTATTGCCAACGACAGATGTTCGCGAAAGAAATTATTTTTAAGGAACAAATGCAATACAAAACATTGCTACCTTGAAATATTTGACATTAAAATGTTGTTGATATCATTTGAAAGTGCTTTTAGATTTGTGTTTGCTTGAACATAGAATTTTCTTGATTTTAAACTTTCTGCTTTTGCTTTTTAAGGAAAACAAGAAACTGTAATTTATATTTTTAAAAATTGCTAAAAACAAGGATGGAACCTTTTTTCACGTGATAGAATGAATTAAAACTTGAACCGTTAAATTATTTGCGATTGCAAAAGCTTCTCATTTTGTCATTACTGTATCAAAAGAGTCTAAAATTTAACCAAAAAAAAATGAGCATCTATCTCTGAGGAGGGTGAGAAGAAATTTTTTTGATAATAATGTGAATTTTTTTCAGAGAGTATTAACACTCAAAAGGCAGACTGTACTAAAGTAACGTGTCTGGTCTTAAATTGCATGCTGATTACGTTGGTGCTGAAAAGTTTTCAAAATTCCACTCTGCGCCATCTGTCTGGCAATGTCTGCTGGTAATGCTGCAAATGGGTCATTTTACTAAAAGGACTGTATCTTCTCAGCTTACCACCGTATTTTCTCTATATTAAACGCCTCTCTTCAATAAACGCCCCTCTCTAATAAACGCCCCCTTCAGTGAAATATATCTCAGCCCAAAAAAATAATTTTGCAAATCTGTTTTTGCGTTTTCTTAATTAGCACGAGTTTACCTAATTCCACTTTTCAGATTTTGGTTGAGCACCCAAAAATCTCAAAATCGAAATAATTTTTTTCCGTTTTTTTAAGGGTTGAAAAATAAACGCTACGGGGCGTTTAATAGGAAAATACGGTAATTTTTATTTTGCAAGTTAATAGCTTATTTGAAATTGAGATCTTAGAAACATTCTGTAATCCGCTCGAGACGAAATTATAACATATTAAAAAATGGAATAAATTGATTTGCTTTGCTAAAACCTCAGCTTCTCAGCTTTCCAACAAGCCATCCGACTTTACCGAATTATTTCAAATCAAGTAATAAAAACAAAAAATTTACTTTAATCCAACCCCTAATTCTGTCATTTTTAAATGATTCAGTGAGTTGGATAGCTCATTAGAAATATGTATATCACAGCTCATTATCAGTTTCTGGGTGACTGAAAAAAAACAAAGGTCTTCTGGAACAGATGAAAACTGGAGAAGGAAAATCCTTGGAGACTGCCATGACACTGGCTGTCTTTGCATTGTTGGGTAGAAAACCGGATGTGTGCACCAGTTCATTGATATTGGCTGAGATCCAGGGCTAGACGATAATAAAAAAATGTTGAAAAATCAAACAAAACCTTTGTCAATTTAAGGTTGAAGTTTTTTCGTGGCACATTTCAGGTTTTTCGTGGCATTTTTCAGTTTTTTCATGGCATTTTTGAGGTTTTCAGCGAACCAAATCAGTATAGCCTATTAAAAACTAAATATGTTTTGTTTCGAGCGGAATTCAAAAATTTGCCGTGACTTTCAAAATTTGAGAGCATTTTTTTAGCAAATTTACTACGCTGAACATGAATCCGGTGTCAAAAACTCATGTTTTTCTAGCAAAATCCAATTTTTACGTCAAAATATATTTGAAAGGAAGAGCAAAGATTGCAGCTTGATTTGATGGAAAAGTTCGTCACAATTTTGCCAAAAAGTAATTTTGTCTGCTTTTAAATCATTCCAGGGCTAGTATTCAGTTTTTTCAGGGCAATATAAAGTTCGTGCATCATATAGCTCGCGCTAATCCACCTTTTGCGACTGTGGGGAGTCATTTACTGTTGATACTGAACTTGTGAACTGTGAGACTGGGATTTCAAATTATTCGTGTGAGTGCTAGATGAGTAACCTGATGAAAGATTCTGTCGGACCAGTCTTAATGCCAGACGTAAAGCGAAAAGCTAGACACGGATCAATGAGCTGATTCACTTCCTTATTTACCAGTTCTACATTCTTGTAAGAACCCAGTCAGAACAATGACAACGCCCTAAACATTTAAGCTTGGCTTCCTAGAAGTCTCATGAAGGAGGAATATGCGCAAGGTTTTATCTGACCTGTTTTACGCTTCTATTTTGTTGTTACTCTGTTTAGGCTTTTGAGACTGAAGGTTTCTCGCACGCGGCTTGTGGCTTAACAGGCTTAACTTAACCGAAGCCATTTTTGCAGAAAAAGAAGTTTCAGGGGAAAAGAAGTTTACTTTGGTTTGGTTTGGCCATTTCAAGCATGGCAGTTTGGCGAAAAAAAGTTACACTCTTGTTTATGATTGCAGAAAAAGCGATCTCTTACCTGAGAAAGTCAAGATGTTAATATTCCTTGACAAATCTTTGCCATTGATAAATTACTTTTATTGAAATTCAATATGTTTAGGTGTTTGAATAAAGCTTTCTGAGTTGTGTGTCTGCAAAAAGGTCAATAAGCAGTGGATAGAAAATTACTGCCTCTTGTGTGAGATTTTTCGACAAACAATTTCAAAGCCTGATATTCGGGTCGTGGCCCCGCGGGGCCGCCCGAAAGACATCGAAACCCGACCCCGAACAGTGCAAGAGAGTAAAACCCCGCCGCAAACCCGGCACTTTTCTGTCATTAATTTGACTAGGACTAGCGGGTACCGAAATTTCGGGTACCCGAACCAGGGATGAGAATTTCGGTCTAACTAGGCCTTTTTCCTTAATAGCTGGGATTCCCAAAATAGGCCTGCAAAATTTGAGTTAGGCCTATCCCTAACTAGGCCTTTTTTAGGCCTAGGCCTTTTCGGTCTAACTAGGCCTTTTTTAGGCCTATTTTTTGGCGGAATTTGAAATAATTTTATTTTTCAAAGAATTTTTTTTGTGCTTTGTGATAAGGATAATACTTTTTTCCGGCCCAAATCCACGCTTTTTCAAATTGTTCGTTGCTCAAGGCTAGGTTATTACGATTGGCGTGATTATTTGGACTAATTTCCGTAGTTCCTCTACTAATTCAACCTGTTTTCTTTTTTACAGTCAATATGTCTATATAGTATTTGGACTATGTCCGTCAGGTTTTTGACTACAAAGTTTGTTCGCAGCATAAGTGGCCTTAGAGCTAATTTTTTTAGCTAATGTTTGACGCACAGTTGTCTGGAGATGTGCCCTTCTCGAAAGTGCGAAACCATACTCCCACACCAGCGAGCTATGTGCCTTGGAAGTAAATAATAATTTTTTGCTAGACAGAAAAATTAAAAAATTAAATTTGAATTAGCACCTTTAGTTTTTGTACCAAGATGTGCTCTATCCACCTGAAGGATACACCAACCACCTAAAGGTTTATAACTGCCTACAATATAACTTAACTTCCTTTAGGGTGACCTATCTATACTCTACAGAGGGTACACCAATCATCTGTAGAGTACCTAAACTGCCTAGAAGCATCGTAAACTGATCAGCGCTACTATCATTCACCTGGAGAATACCCAAGTGGTAAAACATACTCTAACGGCCTGGAAACTTTTCTAACCGCCTGGAGGGTACCTGTTCTGCCTGGAGAGGCAAAAATTTCAAATCTCGGACGGGACGGCGGACGGCCGGCCAAAATTTGGAGACGGCGGACGAGACGCCGTCCAAATTTAAAAAATGGACCACTATGGCTATGTGCCGTAATTACGTAAAGGCTAAGCTTGCCGCTCGATCAGGGCCTCTACCGGGAGGTATAATGGACCTGGATATTGTGTCAGACAGTAAGACACCAACCATATACAAAAAAGGGCTCTGGATACCGGCACTGGAAAATTGTCAAATTTTGCCTGGCAACCGATCAACTATTGGCTGTGATGATTTAAAAAGAGTATTCTCTCCCTATAATTTACACGCTACATAATGTACTCTTCAGTTACAACCCCTGCACTATTTCGACTTTATTGCTTTTCTAACAAGGCGATGCCATGCCCCTTTCAGGTCTCTTAGTCAGGTAAATGTCTCGTTCAAATTACAATTTTGCTTTATACAGCTTTCAAGCAAGCTGATTATGTGTATATGGTCATGTGAACTAAAGTATTTAACTGCAGTGAAAACTTCAAATTATCTCTAATGGAATTGACTATAAACCATGCATTTAATTAAACACCCTCTTATTCAAGGGTACTAGAAAACAAGAACAAAATGAGCAAGAGAATATCCCACAAATCGCGCTTGATGATCAATGGGTGAGAAAATCTAGCCAGTGGTTCGAAAATTCCAAAATCTCATTATTTGCATATGCTGTGTTCAGTGTGGTAAATCCACCGGTGGATTCACCCATGGACGTAGCCAGGGAGGGGGTGGGCTGAGGGGGCTATAGCCACCCCCCGTCAGGTTTTTTCGAAAAAAATTGTTAATTAAAAACACTATAAAACTCGAAAACGGTGTAGGAAAATGACCTCTCTCGGGTGCTTTAGCAGCCCTCCCCCGTCAGATTTTTCTGGCTACGCCTCTGGATCCACCGGTGGTGGTGGGAAATCTTGGGTAGCCACCGGTGGCGGTGGCGGTGGGTGGCTGCCAACAAATTACAACGCTAGAGTGAAGAAAAGAAATAAATAGGAAACCCGTGAATCTGACAGTGACAAAATCATTGATTGGTTTTGGTTTGCTTTAATACCTGAATTAGCAAAATTACAGATGAATATTAACTGAAAAAAGAAAACAGGTTGAATCAGTAGAGGAACTACGGAAACTAGTCCAAACAATCATGATAATCGTAGTTACCTAGCCTTGAGCAACAAACAATTTGAAAAAGCGTGGATTTGGGCCGGAAAAAAGTATATCCTTATCACAAAACAAAATTTTTTTTGAAAATAAAATTTTTTTCAAATTCCCGCAAAAAATAGGCCTAAAAAAGGCCTAAAATAGGCCTAGTTAGACCGAAAAGGCCTAGGCCTGAAAACGGCCTAGTTAGGACTAGGCCTAACTCAAATTTTCGCAGGCCTATTTTAGGCCTCAAAATAGGCCTAAAATAGGCCTAGTTAGACCGAAATTCTCATCCCTGACCCGAACCGATACCCGAAACTCGAAATTTTCGGGTACCTGAACCGATATCCGAAAAAACCGAATTTACAGAACAGGCTTCCTGCATACACAAAAAATCTTTTATTGGACATAAATCCAAACATAACGCTCGAGCCACATTTACCAACAAAATATCTACAACTCCTTCTGGTTTTTCATCATTTGCTTTGCTCGCTTACCACAAGATCTCATCCGCTAACTCTGCTACCATGCTGAGAAAATTAGCCACATTTTCTTTTCTAGACGCGATCTCAAAGAATTGCCAAAAGTAGATTGGCATTCGAGAAGCACCGCTCAGACGCCACGCTGGATAAAGAGATAGTCAAATATTTGCGAGCCAAGATAGCCAGACATTTTCAGTCTGACACAAACAAATTATTGTAATTGTTTAATCCTCCACTTGAAATCGTACATCCCAAACAATACCCGAAACCCAAAATTTTCGGGTAACTGAACCGAAACGATACCCGAAACCCAAAATTATCGTGTACATGAACCGTAATGAAACCCGAAAACCCGGGTTTCGTTTTCAATTACCCGAAAACGAGTATCCTAACCGCCAACATTAGTTGAAATTCTAAATTGCGCGAATACAAATAATATTAAATATTATTTCTTAAATAAAATCGTCATGACATGCGGTTCGAGCTCATTGCCAATGTAGGTCATTGTACACAAAATGTTCGTCAGAATGTGCGCATTCATATGCGATAAAATTTTTGAAAACAAATATATCTTCAACAGCTTTTTCAGCATTAAATAAAAAAGACAATTATTTAAAAAAAATAGTTGTTATTAAATTATGTTATTTTACAAGAAACTTTGTCCGTGATTATCCGTGATTCCATTGTTTTGCTCATCCATTTGGCAACGAATTTTTCAAACTAAAATAGGAAATTATATAAGTATTTATAGGAAAAGAATCAAAAAACAATAAAAAAAACAGTCGGAAAAGATTATTTATGCTCGTAGTGGGATTCAAACCATTCGGGCCAGAAAATGTTCCCCTCCTTATGCTTCTTGCATCTTGTTGTGCAGAAAGAATGAGTTCCTCTTTTCGAAAAATCCTAAACTGGAGGGGGTGGTAGGCGACTAGATAAGTGCCAAAAAAGTCTCGATTTGATTATTTTATTGAAAATAAATTACTTCAAAATATTATAAACCATAAATGAATCCAATTCCCATCCATACCATTTCAAAAACAGATTATAATATCAAAAATGATAAAGATTTTGTTGAAATAGCTTTATTTAATAGTCTGGCTCAGCCGTGCGACTTCGTTGAAAGCTTTTCTCTCCTCTATCTCTTCGTTTTCCAGATGAGTCTGGGCTGCTTTGGCCTGAGAGGACTCTCCACCGTGCCGTTCGCTCAAACTGAGCAATGAATTTCTGGCCGCTTCAACAGATCTTCTTTTCAATCTTAGCTCTCTTATTGCTTTCTCCATAGCTTTATTGTCCTTCATTTTTGTGTTTTTCGCAACTGCGTCCATTAGAGCTCTAGAATGAGCATCAAGCGGGTTGTCGGTAGCCTGTTGTTTGGCTTCTGCAAGTCGTTGCTCGTAATCACGTTGTATTAGGCTGCCCACATGCTCTTCTTTGGCTAGATTACGTTCAGGCGTGCACCTTAAATTTTTTTAGTCTTTCATAGATATTTGCGCTTATAGTACACATGGGGGTGCTCCGCCTAAAAAGTATCTATTCTTTTTTGATGTTATTTTTAAATTACGTCTTTTAAAAGTTTCATTAACTTTGATTGATTTCAACTAGTGTTAAATCGGTTCATTGAAAATCGGTAAATTTACTCGTAAATTAACTGTAATCGGAGACTATTAAAAAGGTGACTGCGCAAACTGTAAAATCTTAATTCTTAAAACTTTTATATGATTTAGCATTTCTAAAGTTTTTCGGTGCGCTAGTTACAAAAATCATGCCTACAGTCACCCTCGATTTCACATCACCTCGATTTAACGTCATCCTCGGGTTGAAGTCACCCAAAAATGGACCTATTTGGTCGGCCTTGACTGAAATTTATCAGAGTGAACCTTCGATTCAGCGTCACCCTCGATTAAAATCACCTTAGCCGGTCCCTGGAGGTGACGTTAAATCGACGGGGGACTGTATAGCTATCCCTGTGATTGACGATAAAAATTTATATTTTAGTGTGCCTTGGTCTCCCAAACTGACTTTGAAAAATTTGAAATAAAAATTTTTTGAAAAAGTGCTAAAACCGCAAAAGCATTTTAAAGTTTGTCATTTTACAGTTCGGGCGATTCCCTTGTTAGTCAGCATTTTTGATATTTGTAAAATTTATCGTAAAATATGCGAGAATTACTAATTATCGACTTACAATTATTTATCGGGAGTAGATTTAAACCTTGTCGATAATTGTAAGTTGATAACACAAAACTTCTCTTACAGGGTAAGTTAGAAAAACTGGTGCAATTTTCGAATTGGGTTTTTTTCTCCAATTGTTTTTTCGATCTTGATTTTACGATCAGTGCATAACTTTGTTACAACGGGTGTGAAATAACTTTCGAAACGATTTTCAAAACCTTATACTTTATTTTTTGAATATAATATCTTTAATCTTTTTTACTATTATGTAGCCCTGGGTCTCTTTTTTCAAGTGATATATAAAAATTACTTTAATTTTTTTTTGAAAACGTAAATATTTGGCTACAAATAGTTTTTGCCTCCTTCTGTAAAGTTGACAATTCAAGGTACAATGCCTTAACGACATCTTAGCATCTTGTTGTAGTCATAGGCGCACCCAGTATTTTCTGACGGAGGGAGGCTAAATAAGCTAAAAATGCTGACGGGGGGGGGGGCTGAACTGGCCAAAAAATCAAAATAAGGCTAAAAAACGAACAAAGGCTAAAAAAATCATGACGGAGGATACCCAAGGGGGGGGCGGGCTATGGCCTAGCTAGCAACCACTCCACCCCTTCCCCCGTGGGTACCCCTATGGTTGTAGTACAGTTCAAGATCTACAAAACCAATTTCACAAAATGATTCAAAAAATGTTTGAATGTTGAAATATAGCTTTTTGAAAAAATCAATTTCTTTGAAAACGCGCGAAATCCAAGTTTTTTGCAATTTTTCGGATTTATCGTCATTCTTAAAGAATTTTCACAAAAGCCATATTTTAACACTCAGATTCTCAAAGTCATTGTGGGTAATGAGTTTTGCAGATATTGAGCTCCGCTACAACATTGTGCTAGGATATTGCAAAGTTGCCGTACCCAATATTTGATTTTTGACCACTTGAAGTGGTGAAAATGCTTGTAAACTTCTTAAAATGACCCAAGAGCTGTTTGGAGACGGATGCTCACGTTTATAAAATAATAATTAAGGATTTTTTATATTTGACACTCGTTATAAAAAAGGTAATCATTTAATTATCTAATAAAATCAAGCTCTTTTTGTAAATAGAGATAAAAGACGCAATTAAGGCAAACAACCATTTTGAAAATTGCATCATTTCCATGACTCACCTTGTTTATTATTAAAAATAAAATTAGTTTTTTTATCAGTTTTGGATAAACTAAAAAGTTCGCAATGAATTTAATGAACGCCATGAACACGAGTGAAAACATTTAAATTTACCAGTGTACTTATTATCACCGGACTGTTTCACTACTGTTCCTTAAAAAAACAACAGAAAGTTAGAAAAATTTTGGAAAAAAACCATAAAATACCAGGGCATATTTTTGAAAAAACGGGAAAAAACATCGATGGAGAGCAAGTCATATTTTTGGCTTGGCACACGCATGTGTACTAGTGTTAAAAGATCTTTCAAACTTTTAGGCATTGCAGGTGGATCTTCCTTGTCTTTGGGTTTAGTCTTAAAAGCTTGAAACTTTTCACGGTCTAAAAATATGGATGAGGATTAAATGTGCCACCTTTGGCTGAAAAGTACCACCTTTTTGCTAAAAAGTGCCACTTTTTGTCGGTGACTATAAAAAAGTTATGGCCATTTCAAAACCAACAAATTTCTTGAAAAACATTGTACAATGGAGAAAGTGACACAATTCAACAAATAGTTAACTTTCCAGCCAAAAAGTGACATAGCTCAACAAAAATGGCACTTTTTAGCTAAAAGGTGGCACTTTTCAGATTTATCATAAAAATATCATATTAGGTTGTCCAAAGAGAATCATGCCTCAGGTAAGTTAGTGCGCTCATCTCCCCTGCGGCGCCGAAGGTGGCCCCTTTGGGGCCGCAGGTGACTTTTTTTGTTGAGATGCGCACACCCACATACCTTAGACACAAATCACTCGAAATTCACTTCGGATGCATGAAAACAATGTATACCAGAGTTTCTGTATGGGGTAGGCCTCAGAAAATAAAAACTTGTAAAAATCTATGATTTTAACCTTCATATAACTCAAAAAAGAATAAAAATGGGTGAAAGCAAACTGAAAAAATCTATAAAATTAGCCAATGAAACTAGGTATCATGTTTCGATTCATGTTTGATATTTTTTGTGGACGTCTAAACGGTAGGGTCACATTTCAATTCGAGACATTTCATATCGCATTTTTTTAAAAACTATTCCAGTCAAAATTGTTTTTAACGCTTTCAAACACTTTTCCTTCAACTTCCATGTTTATTTCATGGAAAAATAACTAAAATTCAACTTTTCCCAAATTTTTGGTATTTAGTCATTTTTTCAAGAAATTAATTTTTTTGAAAAGCCATATCTCAACATTGAGATCTTCAAAAAATATTGTGTAACATAAGTTTTGTAGCGCTTGAGCTGCGCTACAATCTGATGCTAAGAATGTATTGTAACCTTCGTAATTTTATTAAAATTTCTATCAGTTAAAGTAACGAATAGGTATTTGAATACGTATTCGTTACTTTGACTGATAGAATTTTAAATAAAATTTCGAAGGTTACGATACATTCTTAGCATCAGATTGTAGCGCAGCTCACATTGTATTGTAGGCAGTTAAAACAATTTTGACTGAAATAATTTTTAAAAAAATAGCTTTCAGACCTCATAAAGCTGCGATATGAAATGTCGGGATATGAAATGTGACCCTACCTTCTAAACAGGACTTTTTAAACAACCTAAATTTGAAAAAAAAAATTATGAGCTACTCACTCAGATCTCTGCTTTTTTGTCGACGAAGTTCACGTTGAGCTAAAATAGAATTTTTTAAGCATCTATTTCTGATAGGAACACAATCTAGAATCGTGAATACAAGATGGGGAAACCTTTTCAATTTTTTCAGATAAAAATTACTATCATTCTAAGAGGAGAATTTTTTTGCATAATCTATAGTTTGAATATGTGCGCGATCAACCTGGTTTTGTCAATAGTATATGTGTATTTTTTTAGTATTGAAAGTCGAATTAGTCGAGCACAACGTTTCTAACATTCCCAGATGGGACGAGCTATCCGACTTTAATTTCATTTTTAACTTTCTGATAGAAGCTTGCGTTCTATATTTACTAATGAAAAATTTTAAAAGGTCCCGTTGGTCCCGCGCAAATTAAAATTCCGCAAATTGTTGTGCTTATCTACTTTGGCTCTTTATCTGTTGGTGTGGCTCCTAAGAAAAATACGCCTTGGTCCGGCCTGTTGATTTTTTCCAAAATTTTCTTTTATTTTAAGGATTCGTCTTGAGCTTGGTCAAGCGTAGGCTAGCGTATGTCGGGACGGACTCAACGGATTCTTTATCTATACAAAAGATAAGGAAAACATGTTTAAGTGGGTCACAATGAAGAGGCTGTTTGGAGATGCTAAAACAGACTACTCAATAATGGCTTGTTCACGTTGTTCAAGTCAAAGTTCGAGTTAGAGTTGAGTTTGGTTTTTTGTGAACACCTGTGATCCGAACTCTAACTCCAACTCGAGGGTTTTCGTGTGACTCAAGTTAGAGTTCGAGGTTGAATTTGAAGGTTTTCATGCACATAACTTGGATTCCCTTGTAGTAAACCATCCAGAAACTAACGTTTAGTGGCTTTCGACGGTTCTGTGGTGAGATTCTGAGCTATCTAAGCTATATACATAAGCAATTTCATGCTCGACCTCGAACTCTAACTTGATACACGTGAATTTTTTCAAGTTGCTCATACACTCGCTGACATCATGTGTTTAAGGTTCAAAGCTACTATAAATATTGCTTCAGAAATTCAGACAAAATTTTAAGGATATGCCCAACATTCCTAACTGGAATTAATTTCAATGCGTCTCCATTTTTACAACATATAATTCATCAATAGCTTATTTGGTATCCCTGTATCTTACATAGAAGATGGCATTAACAAAAAAATCAAAAATTAAAAAAGCAGTTACAACTAATTCTTAGTGACAAATCAGATTTAGCATCCCCAAACAGTCTCTTCATTGTGTATGCGGTTCAACATACGATAGCCTACCCTGCGCCTATGCCTAAGAAAAAAAAAGAATTTTTTGACATTCTTGCAGAAAAATTCAAAAAAAAATTGAAAATAAAAAAATTCTGAATAAATAATTTTTGAAACTATTATAAGGAAAAATTTAGTAAAAAACCCAGAAATAAGATTAAGGGATATTTTTAGAGCCACACCAATAAATATAAAGTCTCAAGTTTCATGTTAGCTGAAACAATTTTTTTAACTACCGTAGTTCTTTTAA
Organism: Ditylenchus dipsaci; assembly: GCA_004194705.1. NCBI lineage: Eukaryota > Metazoa > Nematoda > Chromadorea > Rhabditida > Anguinidae > Ditylenchus > Ditylenchus dipsaci. Next base: position 18,612 of record SADC01000457.1, read on the forward strand.
TAAGCCGGCCGGCGGCCTTATTTCTTGGATGCCCGAAAATAGGAAAAATTTGAGTTCTTACTCAAGATTTTTAGGTGAAGATCCAAAATCTAAAAAGCGAAATTGGTAGAGCTCGTGGAAGTTAAAAAATGCAATAAACAGCTTTGCGAAAATCTCTTTGTGCTAAGATATAGGTCCTTGAAGTTGCCCCTCATTAGAGGAAATACGCATTAGAATACTCATTAGAAATACTCATTAGAGGAAATACGGTAAGTCCTTTTTTATTTATATGTCTTTTTGTGTGTGATATTAAAAAATGTCATTTACCATGCTCTGCTTGAGCATCTTGTACTTTCTTCGTGGCACCTTAAGTTTTTATCATTAAGACAAATATTCACTTAAGCCTACCTTCAGGCATTGGGGCTTCTTCAGGCTTTTTTGTTGCTCTGCTTTTAAATGCTTCTGCCTCTTCTGAAACATTGTAGATTTATTTTTCAAAAGAGTGCCATGAAGCAAAATTAAACTCTTGGTTAGGCTTTTTCGTCTTTTGATATCAGGCTCATCTGAACTCATTTTTTTATTAAGATAATCAATATAAACAGGACAACGGCTAATTGCGATGACTCTCTATTCTAATGCAGCTTTTTAAAATGCGCACGTGTGTTAATTCAATTTTGTTTTTAAATTTTTTATTTAAATTTTTAAGAAATCATCTGCTAGACACCTAATTTATGGTTAACTGTACAGGGTTAACTACTGTTTATTGCTGATTTTTTTGTTTCACCTGTCTTGCTTGGGCTGCCTTCAACTGGCTGATTCATTGCTAGAAATTATAAAGTTACGTTTGTTACAAATATAGATTTTTACTTAAAACTCTTTTGCTTTGTCTTCGCGGCGTGTCCCCATCTTAAAGAAACATGATTTTATATATTAGAATATACAGAAATTTCTGAAATAACATATTACAGTATGTACTAACTATTTCAGCCGCTTTCAAATGCCCGCAACTTTTTTATTTTTAGACTCTTATTTCACAAAGTATAGCTTTTTTAACTGCTCTGAACTGCAATTTCGTTTAACAATAACAAAAAACATTTAACCGAAATCGTGCGCTGAGCTTGTGTGAATCGGGTTTTGTAGCTCTTAATCTTCTCTACAAAAATTGCTAGGAAATTTTCTGAATGCATTTTTGAATCCCTTCCCTAAATCCCTTCAAAAACGGTCAAAATAGGTATTTTGGATGGTCCGAAAACTCAACTTTTATTGACTAGAACTTTAGAATAATCTCTTTTGAGAAATCCTGAGGTGATTTTAGGTCGACATCAGTCATTGAATTATCTTCGTAAAATTCAGCCCAAAGAAGTAAAAGTATGAACCAAGTCAAAAAGATAATTAGGCTCATACTTTTACTTTTTTTTGCTATATTTTACAAAAATAATTTAATGACTGATACTTCATTGGAAAATAGAATCGCAGCGCTACATAGTGGTGTTATCGCTTTTGAAAAAAAGACGAATTCCTTTAAAAAAATCAGTCAAAATAAAAACTTTGCCTCAAAAAAAAATTAAATTTACCCTCCAAAAAAGGGAATTACCAGTAATTTTTTCGTGCTCTAACACATTTCCGCTAATTTAGAGCTATTAATACTATGGTTTAACTAATAAAAAAAAGTAATGAATAGGAAAAAAGAAAAAAAAAGATCAAAAAATAGTCAAAAACAAGTGCGCATGCCCGTAGTGGTATTCGAACCATTCGGACTATAAAATGTTCACCCCCCCCCCCTTTTTAAAAGTACCAACGTACTCTTTCAGCTTCAATCACCTTGGTGCCCAAGGCAAAAATTTAAAATTCAATCAACCAAATGAGAAAAAAACAATTTTTTAGTCAAAATTTAGTCTGGCCTTTTTATCTATAGTGTGTTCCCGTATCTAAAACACGTTTTCTAAACGTTTGAGGCACTGAAACACTCTAAAAAGTAGTTAAAACATTTTTTTTGCTATGGCTTGCTATAACATACTTCAGATCTAATTTTTCCCACACAATGCATTTTTTATCTTAAAAATTCAAAATTCAAAAAAATTCAAAAATTCAATCAAAATTATTATGCAATTTTTTTACCATTGTCTGCACAATCTCCTAAAAATAGAAATTTTCTAAGAAAGCATTTTTTTGAACAGAAATTACCAGGTGGAAGGTTCAGGATAATAGTGAAAACGACAAGTCCGACTACAAGCACAGAAAATGAAGGTTGACGTGAACTGACCATTTTGTTTAAAAAAATCTTATTGATAGATTGGATAAAATCTAACGTCTTTTTATAGCTGTCCTGTTATTGAAATAAAAATTTTTTTGCTGAACAAACATGTTTTGAAATTTTTCAGAAACAAAAACACGAATGTATTTTCTAGAAGCATTTAGTGTCCTTTTTTCGAAAATGTTGACATTTAGTTTTTTTTATAAAAATGTGTTTGAGTGTCTTGAAACAGCATGATGTTGAAAAATTTTTACTTTTCTACACCAAAACACAATTTTAATCGTCTTTGTACTATTAAATTTAAGCAGTATTTCTAGGGCTGTTGAATTCACCGGTTAACTAAAATCGGTAAATTTAAAGGGTAATTAGCCCTAATTGACCGAAGACCGGTAAATTAGGGTTTTCGATAACTGTAAATTTTCTCATACAATATACCAGAAATTCTACAGTTATAAACGTACAGTTATCACGCTGAGTCAGTTTTGCTTGTTTATAACTGAAGAATTTCTTGTATGATATATTTTTTAATTTTTAGATAAGGTCGGAATAACTGTACGTTCATAACTGAACACTTTTTTATATATTACACGAGAAACGCGGTAGTTATCAAAAGGGTCAACACTGGTCAACCACTAGTTTTCTCGATAGAGAAAAAGGAAAAATCAGTGTGAGAACGTAAAACAATTATGATTGTTAGGGGAAGGTGTAAGATTGGCACTTGCGTTTTACTTGTTTTCAGTGTTCACTTGAATGTTTACTTGAGTTTCAGAGTGTACTTGTTTTCAGTTTTCAATAGTCACTGTTTTGCTTTTCTAACTGAGTGAATTCTTGTTTGGTTTTGTTTTGTGACTTGTGTTCTGTAATCAATTATTATTGTTGTTTTAGAAATTCTACAGTCATGCTGAGTCAGTTTTTCCTTGTTTATAACTGTAGAATTTCTGCCATGATAAATATGTGTGAATAGTTGTAAAATGCTTCAGACGCAAGATATCCTGGAAGAAAAAAAACTTATGAAAAGCTTTCGTGAGATTTAAACTGTACTGATAAGCGGCAACTCTTTCTTTAAGAATATCTTGATGTTTGAAAGGTAGACCACAGAAATATGTGGACTTTATATTGTTGTGTACTTGACCACAATCGCATTCTTCGGCTGAACAGTCGGCTAAACGAAAGCAACCTGACCGACCACGCTAAACAGCCTGTGTTCTTACAAAAAGGGACGAAAATAGCCGAATCGGTCATCCAGGAGGCCTACGAGCCTACTTGCCAGTTATCACTACTACCGCTATTCTAAGGCAGAAATTTTGGATTCCTCCCCCACTGAAAAAGACCGTGGCTTCCATTCTCAGGAAGACGTGCCTGAAATGACAAGGACTAAGGGCCAAGCCCTACCACCTCCCGGACTCACTAGATCTCCCGGCTAGCAAAGTAGTCAGAAATCGGCCCTTCACCCATTGGTGAGTAGACTGTTTCGGGCCCATCAAAGTTGAGACCGAAGAGGTGATAACACGAAAGTATGGCAACAATCAGAAACGAATATCACCATAAGAAAGCTCGCTTAATTTTGCAGAGAACGATATATGATTTGAGGGGGCCCTGCAATAAAATTTAAACACTGCAGGCATTAGAAAGTAAATACACACATTCCATGCAGTCGACACAGGTTGAATTACAAAATGGCCATATCATAAAATCCAAATATGAAGTTGGCGCTCTGTGAAAAGTGAACTAAAAAAACTGAAGGTTTTGAAAAAATGTGGAAAAAAAGTTCATATGAAGCGGTCTATTTTTACGAAAAAAAATTTTTAAAACTTTTTGTTTCGTTAGAGCTGAATTTAGCTAAACCAAGCTCTATATAACGACGCTTAAAATAAAGTCTGCTAGTTTTTTGTAACTTTTTCCACCATCGTTTTCAACATAAAACAATGCACAAGAATATGCACAACAAACTTACTTGTGTTACTTTTCTTGCAAACAGAATGATTTTGATACCAAAATTTACATTTTTATGAAAAACTTAAAATTTTGACCATACAGTCGACTCTCTGATTAACGTCTCTTTCTGATTAACATTCCATTAGGAATGGTTTGGTTGGTCGTCAAAGAAATTACTTATAGTTGACTGCTCCAATTTTTCGACAAAATAGATGACTTGATAGCCAAAGAACGCGTCAAAAAGTTAAAACAAAAGAATCTTCTGGAATACTAGTTGTTATTGTTTATGATGATTATGGTGTTTATGGTGATTATGTTCCAAATAAATAAATTATGAAAACTTCGAATAACGTCCGGCGTGTAAGAGGTAAGTAAAGTGTCTCTCTGATTAATGACTCCCTGATTAACGTCCGTCTCTGATTAATTTTCTCTTAGGGTCGATCTCTTGAAAGACGTTAATCAGAGAGTCGACATATATATATCTATGTATTTACCGCTGTATATTTTCTTGTCCAAGCTAAAGTATGAGAATGAATCGCATTTAAGCTGATTTTTCAGTCAAAGACATTTTCGAAAATTAAAATATCTTGAAAAATTTTAAAAAATTAAAAACACCCTATGCTATCACAGACACCCTCAAACTACTTTATATCAACCAAAATTTGATTAATTCAATTAAAATTTTTTGAGGAGCGGAAAGAAAATTTCGGAAAAAAATTTTTGACCAAAATTTGACTTGAAGTCTAGGATGAACAGGGTGAACCATCAAGAAAGGTTATATGGATACCCGTAGATACGTAGATGTTCCGATCAAAACTCTTGATCAAAAATACATTTAGAGAGTTGTTTTGCCCAGATCCAGGGATATAAATCAGGTAGAATAGAAGGTAAAATATGATTATATATGGTAACCCTTTGTTTTTACAGTATCTGGCTCCCCTTTTTGGTTGGGTTACCTTGGTCACCAAGTCAAAATGTCAAATTTTAGTGAAAAAAATTTTTAAATTTTTTTTTCTCGAGCCCTGAAAATATGTCTTCGATTGTTTTATTTGGACGGTTGGCATTTATACGGTACAAGTGACCCATTTCAAGAAAAGTAAATAATTTCTCGAGAGGCAGATACCACTTATACCCAGACCACATCTATGACCGCAATATGTCAAAATGATCGCTAAAACTAACGCTATTTAAATTAATAACAAAAAAAAGAAATATATTGTCGAATAATTCAAAAAATGGACCTGATTTAGCACTAGGAGGTGAGTGGTGCTGGTGGCGCTCTATTTTATTCATTCACCCTCTAGAGCGGGCTTTACTAGGAAGAAAGCTATATTGGAGAACAGAGGCTTCATTAGAGCATTGACAGTACCTCTATTAAATATAAGATTTTTCAACTTTATTTTTTCTTACTTTCATCCACAGGAAAATAATCAACTAATCACAACCCGAAAAAAACAGGCGAAAATTTAGATTGGACCAAAGTAACGCTGAAAAACTTTGTGGTTTTCAGAATTTAAAATTATTTAGAAGACGTTTGAATTATGATTAACAAAAGATAATAAAATGCGCTACCATTCTTTCATTAAATAAGTGCCACACTTCCAAATAAGTGCCGGACTTTCATTAAATTAGCACTGGGAGCTCTCTGGAATTTATTTTTTTTTGTAAAACTGCTTTTTCAATGCCTTTTTTTCTTTCCGTTTTTAGGGCATTTTTTGAAAAAATTTAGAAATTATAATTTCATGTTGCTAGTCAAACTTGTGCAGATTTGCAATTCTTGCAAATCTGCACAAGTTTATTCTAGATCGCAATACCGAGTTGTCATCAATATGAGGCTGAAAAACCATATTGAAAAAACCAAAAACTTGCATAAATTAATCCTTTAGTGTCGAGACTATCTCCTTAACAGCCTCTTGAATGTATTTGCGACAGTATTCACTCACACAAAAACTTACACTTAAACAATTTTGGGTCCTGTCAAGATCGGCATGAAAGTAAAGAAAAAGCACAGTTTAAAAGTTTTAACAATTTATTTCCTTTGTATCACATTAACAAGGATGCCTTTTAGTGTCTTATGACTATATTGTTTTAACAATCCTGTTTTTCAAGCACTCACTTGATTGTATTTTTTAGCTAATATGAACAGTGACAAGGTGAAGAAGTTGCAGCAAAATGCTGAGTCAGTTCGAACTGGTGGAAAGGTATCAATAAAAGAGGGCGAAATTATAATCTTTAAAGATTATTAATTTCAGGGTACTGCTCGCAGAAAGAAGAAGGTTGTCCACAAAACAGCTGCAACAGACGACAAGAAGTTGCAGAGCAATTTGAAAAAGTTGTCAGTAACTAACATTCCCGGCATTGAAGAAGTCAACATGATTAAAGAAGACGGAACTGTTATTCACTTCAACAATCCTAAAGTTCAAGCATCTGTGCCGGCCAATACTTTCTCAATTACAGGTTTGAGGTCAATAATTAGTTAACACATCTTATCGTGAGTTTTAGGCAACTCTGAAAGCAAACGTAAGCTTTTAACTTTCTGTTATTGAAGGTTTTACCGTTTTCTTGCTAACCACTAAAGATAAAAAAAATTTTTTTTTCAGAAATCACGGAGATGCTGCCAGGAATTCTTAATCAATAAGTTTTGCTATACAATTACTTAACACTATCAAAAACTATTTCATATTAGTTTTTTAAGCTTCGAAAAAAAATTTCTTTCTAAAAGATATTTAATAATTTACAGAGCGTCTCTGAGAAAAATTCACACGCTATATAATTGTTTTGCAGTGAAAAGGGGCTTTCGCGTTCATCGAAATTTTGGTATACAATGAAAAAATACGACTTTTTGTAAAAAAAAAACCCCTTCTGCCTTTTAGAGCAGAACTACCTAGACTATAAAGTACTAGAAAGACCATCGATGTTGATGACAATGATGATTTCGAATTTTTCAATTCCCGGTGGACAGCTCTTTTATTTCGAAAATGTTGTCGAATTATTTTTTGTCCGCATCAAAAAATTGGTTCAAAATGTAGAACTAACCACTAGTCGAGCCCAACGATGATTGAGCATGCTAGATTGGACGACTTCGCCGTCTTTGAGTAAGTCATAACGTATTATAGCCTTCACTCGATTCGCCTCGTGTAATAGGTACTTTTAAAAAGGCATTCCCACGCTAATAAGAGGTGGTGCCCGCTAATTCAAAATCTTTTCCGAATCATTGAACTTCTATACGGATTTTTAAAATGTATACTTATCACCTAAAAAATAAGAGGTAATACTATATGCTTTTTCAAAAAAACAGTACTATTATTTTTATTTCCGAAACTTATTTTAATATTTTAAGCTAGGAGCAGAGTCTTTGACTCACTTGAAAAAGCTTGCAAACAACGTGACCAGTCAATTCAAGGTTAATGAAGAGGATGATGATGTTCCAGGTAATTAAGATTTTTAAATTCTTTTACGTAAGACTGGAGGTGCATAAAAACCACGTGCATTATTGCGAAAACTAAACTTAAACACTTGACAGCGCCATGAGAAAAAAATATTTTTCGCTGGGAGTAGTACTCAAATTAGCCACCTGGTTATCCATACACACACTCTGATTCCGTATTTGTAGTTTTCTGACTACACTACTCCCCCCCCCAAAATTGACTCCTGGCAAACATGGATAATTATGACAGAACCATGGAATTCTAGGTGCGTAGTCGTTTCGCAAATTTTGACATTTGTCCTTTTTTGCGAAACGTTTCGCAATTTTGACATTTGTCCTTTTTTGCGAAACGTTTCGCAAATTTTGACATTTGTCAAATTTTGACATCTCCCAACTCTACTTCTATCTCATTTCATGTTCAACAAATATACCACTATATACTGAGATAGTAACCTTTCCTTGTGTTCCTCCCGCATTGTATATTCACGAAAGCCAGGTAAACATCCAACAGTGATAATCACCCCAACTTTATTTATATCAACCACCGCAAACAAACATAACAAACGCATACATTTTAACTGCCAAATCTGCACTTAGAATTTTATCACGAAAACATGTACCACAACAAACAGATCTTACTGATCAATCTTCATCACTATATTCATCTTTATGGAGATCCACCGCCTTCTGTTCATATTCCGGCCTCTCCTCATCCATCTTCGGTGTCCAGATCAAAGCCAGGCGATCATTTGCTGAAGTGATAAGCTAAATTAAGCACGATTATCTTGGACTAGATTGACAAATATAGTTAAGATTACCTCTTGGCGATTCCGACTAAAAATGCTCACTATGAAACAAAACTAATTATATTATCCACGAATACCGGTATGCAATCGCCGTGACAGATTGAAAATGACCCTGTAGCAAGTGCTCATTTGTGCAACTGGTTCTCCTTGACCGATCTATTTTCTTGATGGCGACATTTTTACCTTAAATAAAGAATAATCCAGATGAAAAAAAAAGCGAGAAACATCTCATAACCATATCAAAGATATCAAAGATATCTAAAAGTTATTTTTTTCTGAAACTAACCATCTGGAATGAAAGTCCAGAGAATATTGCCATCATCGCAGAAGTCGAAAGGAACTGGCTTCTTGGTTTGAGCAGTGCTTTGGGAGATGTTGTGTGTAGAGAAGAGAGCTGAGTGCAAAAGCCTGACGTGAAAATACTAAAGCAACAGGCAACAAACAACGGTGCATTACCTTTCCGCGGTTTCTTTCCGCTACAAGTTGCAAGTAATAGTTGATGACGTCGTCATTGTCGCACTGTCCTGGCTTTAGCTTGTCCAAATCTCTCTGCCTCAGTTGAATGCCGAATCTGTTGGCCAGCACTCTGTCCTCCTTCGATCCAAGTCCCCTGATGATGTTGAGTCCCTATCCAGAAAGTTCTATACAAAACAATCATAATATGGATGTAAATAACAGAGAAAGTCACAAACCTGTCAAGTCTAGTGTGGCTGTTCTTTACCTGCTATCTTTTTTCAGCTTCTTTCCTTCACAGGCACCGGATCCATTGCGCGCCTCTTTCTGCTCTTCGCTGCACGCTCCGCTTTCTTTGTCCTTAGACCAGGCCTGGTCAAACACGTCTTCTCCTTTAGCTTGCGACATCTGCAATGCCTTCTCTTGGAACTAAAAGAACAACCACTTGAATCGTATACAATTAATCATTAAACAACCAACCTTCTTGAAATCATAACTAGGAGGTGCAAAATAAAAGTATGCTTACTCGCCACAGTGATAGCACGCGTAGTACTTTTTTCCCTCCTTTTCGTTGCAGATACGGAATGTATGATAGCCTTTTTCGCTTTGCCTAACTGCTTTCATCTGCCCGAAATGTTTCGACTTGATCGAGCTGCAACTTACAAAACAAAAGTAACCTTTAAAGATAAAAAAGTACAGCCTACATTACGTCCATAGCTTGATTATCTATGTTGACCTTCGAAACGTGTCTCGAGATAGTTTTCTCCGTCAGCTTGTGGTTGAAGTCCCTGAGAATGTTAGCAACGACGTCCTTTAGCTTCAGTTTCTTGTCTTGCACTTGCTCTATCCAGCTAATAACATCCATATCGCTTGTCCAAGATTGTTTAGTCCACACCCTCATGACGAGCACTAAAATTAAATCAGGAAAGTTGCTACTGGCCGTTACTTAGCGCTGCCATAATAAACATAGTACGTACTTGTAACAAGACAACCAACTAGTCACAAATGACAAATAGAAGTATGAATTCAACGTAGAAGTACGAGTAGAAGAACGTACGAAGAGTAGAAGTACGAAGTACGAATTCAACGTTTCACAACAGTTGGCAAATGTCAAAATTTGCGAAACGTTTCGCAAAAAAGGACAAATGTCAAAATTTGCGAAACGTTTCGCAAAAAAGGACAAATGTCAAAATTTGCGAAACGTCTATATGCCGAATTCTAGATCGGGTAGCTGAGTATCGTATTTACTATATTAATCACCCACCCTCTAATAAACGCCCATCCTCGCTTTTTTGACTAGGATTTCAAAGTTAGAGATTTTTTGATATAAAATTTTAAGATTTTTGAGGGGCTGAAAATTAATTGCCCATAAGGGATTAATAGAGTGAATACGGTACCCTCCAGAACGGCCGAAAAGTAGATTTTCTGTCTAAATTTTTTTAGTGGAAAGTGCTTCCCAATCTTTCTTCATATTTTCTATACGTGAAAGTGGTCAAATGGCGTGAAAACGCGGTTTAAACCGGTTTTCGGGCCAGGGAGGATTATGTACTCCGGCAATCGGCTTTCTTGAAAGGGCATGCCCGTGCGTTAAGGCGCGAACCAGCAGTTTTTTTCGAATTTTTCCGAATCGTCCCATTTTTCCTTCGTTCTGCGTCAAATCTGATATAGATGACTCTATACTGCTTTTAAAAACTAGACACGAAATTTAAAAAATCTAGACGAGAAGGAATGTGAAAATTTATCGAGAAAGGAAATAACTGCTGGTTTGCGCCTTTTCTCCCAATCGGGCACGATCATGCCCTTTAACGTGTGGTTATGTATTTCCCATATTAATTCTGAAAAATTATTGGAAAAAATCTTTTAGATCTTGTGGGTGATTTGATGAGGCATCCAAGAACGAGACTAAAGAAACAAATTTAACTGAAAATGCAATTGAAACTGAGCACAAAGAAAAAGAAGGAACAAAATAAACATTCACACTTGTAATGATCCAAAATCCACTGTAAAAGAAAATGATATTAGTTAAAAAATTTATTTTTACGTGCCTAAGTGATGGTGAAAATTACTGTTTGTTAACTGACAATTCTATTTGTCAACCATACTTAGCAGTGTCTTCTAAGCTGACTTGTTGAGCACTTGTTTTTAGTAATAAAATTATTCATAAAATGGTTACTTGTACAAGGTGTCTCATAAGCACTTGTGCGCCCGAAAAAAATCGGCGCCGGGCGCACCACCGGGCGCCGGTCTCTTGAAAAAGTGACACCGGGCGTCGGAATTCGGCGCCGGCGCCTTTTTGTAAAAAATCGGCGTCGGGCGCCATGGCAGAAAAGATGACGCCGAGGAGAAAAAAGCGAAAAAAAATTGGCGCCGGGCACCGAGTAACTTACATAGAAAAAGTAGCTTTCCAAATTTTTACTTTATTTTCATTTTATATTACAATTTTATCGCTATTTTAACTTATAATATAAAATTCAAAAGATGTATGAGTCATAAAAGCTAAAAAACTGAAAAAATCAGTACGAAACACAGTTTTAAAACAACTAAAAAAGGCTATTTTTATAATAAACAAAGATATAAAAAACTACTGAAAAAAGAGGCGCCGGAATTTAACTGAAGATGCGGCTCTCTTATGTCCCGTCCCATGTTGTTTGCGCAAAAATCGTTATAGCCAAAAACGTTACATTTTTAATTAATTAGTTTGCTACATATGTTTTTTCTAACTAATTTTGTGGATATTCTCATTTACAAGTTCATACTCAAATTGATACTAGAGAGCAGGGCTACATTTTGAGCATGAGGTTCTAAATGACCATGTCTGCAATATTTGCTGAATAACCCTAAAATCTCCGGACTTTTTTGAGAACTTTTGGGGTTATTCAGCAAATATTGCAGACATGGTCATTTACAACCTCATGCTCAAAATGTAGCCCTGCTCTATAGCAACAATTTCAGTATAAACTTGTAAATGATAATATCCACAAATTAGTTAGAAAAAACATATGTAGCAAACTAACTAATTAAAAATGTAACGTTTTTGGCGGAAACAATTTGAGAACGAAACAGGAGAGAGCCGAAGATGCAATTGAAATAATCCCGACTACATAATTTCAAAAAGGCGCAGAGCGCCGGCGTCGGCGCCTCATTTTCTCCAACACCGGCGCCGGCGCCCGTCCAAGTATGCTCATACGTGTTTGGTATTTTTTTTTAAATTGCCGAGAGCTTACGAACACCGGTGAAAACCAAATTTTTGTCTCGGAGACTTAGGTGAATCACATTATTAGGATATTCTACCACGTTTTGGCATAGAACTTTACAAGAAGAGTCTCTTTTTCTTTTTCATTTTGCAAAAAGCAAAAAACACTTTTGCTTTCAGACAATCTGTCGACTGTTCCCAGATAAATCGTTGTCGAGAAACACGAATATGCAATCGGTTTTGAAAATTTCTTGCAAAAAAGGGTCAGCTATGGGGAGGGGGGTTGTCAAGTAAAATCTAGCCATTGCAAATAGCGGTAATTTTTATTAGTGGTAATTTTAAAATTTTTATAGAGTCGATGTTTTTCATTAACTCTGCTGCTCTGCCTTGTAGAAAAAGTTAACTGAGAATTTTCTTTGTAAAATTTTCCGCTGACAACTGTAGACAACAGCTGAACATCGCCTCTAAACTGCTTCATTAGTTCTCTTCGATAAAATCTCTGGAAAGTGGATCAAGCAAGTCAATATGTAATCAAAATGCTTTAGTAAAGACAGTGTGATCAGTAAGGCTCTAGCTGACAATGGATTACAGAGTAAAATATTCATTGGATGCAATGCACTTAAGATATTTGGCGCTAGTATAGAATACCCCCCCCCCCTAATAAAAATCCGACCTTTTAAAACTGTTGTAACTACCCTTGCAAACAACAAGTTTAGGCTTAGCCCTTAGGCTTGGGGGTAGGCCAGCGTACGGAAGTTGTGACTAATAAAGAGTTTACGCATAATTTCCGGGTCTGGGACATAAATTTAGGTAGTCTTTACTGAAGTTTTAGAAGGAAAAATTTGGGGGGGGGGGGGGGGGGGGAGGGGTGGCTGGTGATGGTCGTTTATTCTATACTAGGGTCAGATATTTTTAGTTTTTTCTCTCTTTATAATAACAACTTATTAGTCATACGATACATCACATTTGACATTTTGGCTAATAAATTACACGGGATGTCAGAAGATAAGATCCCAAAATAACAATAGCAATTTAGAAACGAGAACAAATGTATTATAATCCTACACTCCTTAAACTAATGTCATACAACTAGTGTTTTTTATCTCAACATTTAGGTGGTAGCCATGGTTCTCAAAATATACAAATTTATATAGATATACAGGATAAACAAAATCTATACAAAATTTTGCTAATATTCTTCTGTCTTTCCATACTCACTTTTGTCGAAAACTTCTTTCACGATAAAAAGTAAGGTTGTAGAGCTGGATCTCCTGCACAAATTTACTTTTTATAGTGAAAAAAGTTTACTACAAAAGTGAGGATAAAAATAAGGGAAGAAGATTAGCGAAATTTTGGGTGCATGTCGTTTGATAGCCAGAATTTGATCACCCACAAATTTAATCGCCCACAAAATTGATCGCCACAAGCTAGCACAAACTAGCTTTCAGGTCTTAATTTTTAAAAATTTTTAAAATGTTGGCACCAAATTGTAGTCCTGAATGTCAGCTACATTTTGACACTGAAACTTCTGGAAAAAATTGAAAAATTTAGATCTAAACTTCAAAACCGCTTATTCGGTGATACCCGACACGTTTTTAAACACCGAGTAAGCGCTTTTTGAAGTTTAGATCTAAATTTTTCAGTTTTCTAAAAGTTTTAGTGCCAAATGCAGCTGACATTCAGGCTACAGTTGGTGCCAAAACTTTAAAAAATGTATAAGAATTAAGATCTGAAAGCTAGCCTAAGTATGCTGGCGATCAATTTTGTGGGCGATCGAATTTGGCTGGCGATCAAATTTGTGGCGATCAATTTCTGGCGATCAAACGACCTGCGCCCAAATTTTTTTAGATTTTGTATATCTTGTATATCTATACAATTTGTATATTTTGAGAACCATGGCGGTAGCAAGGACTTTAAGGAAAACTCTGTGTTTTGATCGTAATAACCTAGAACTCACCTACAAGAATTTAACTTCAGAATGAGTAATGGCAAGCATAAATAAAAAGATTGTAATCATAACTACACATTTTCCGCATAGTTAGTCAAACATGCAGTCTAATGAGAAAACCACTGCGTAATGTGTTTTCCATTTTTGTTTTGTCATTTTTATAATAATTAGCGCTGATTTTCGTAGATTTTGTGCCATTGTATTCTTTTAGTTGTAGTTTTTAGTGTTATTGCGCATATATTTCCTTGGAATGGGATGCATTTTACATATACTTCGGCTTTTAACGATGCTCGCTATATATCTTATCGCAGTATATTTAGTTCACATTTTTTGATACCAACAAAATTTTAAAAAAGTAAGGTCCCAGTGGAATCAGACCGACAAACGCTTACCTACTCTCTTTACTTCACCATTCTCAACTAGCGAGCTTGCCAGACCTGCGCAGTCAATTTTATTGCATATTGTCGGGAAAGCGCATAAGTTGCCTTCTAATAGTTGATATGAGTGCAACCATGCTTTCATCAACTTTAAAACCTCAATATACAGTAAGAATTCTTTTAACTGCTTTTGAAGTCTTGAACAAATAATTTAGTTTACGGATTCCTTAAAAGAACCCGCGTTTTTAACTACTGTAGTTTTCTTACTTGCCATCAAAGCTACAATTGGGCTTATAGGAATATTCTTCAACGTGTGTCTGGTTGTAGTTACTGTCAAAAACAAGTGAGTTATTGTCAGACAAAATTTCTGTAGTCTTCTGTATTGTTGGCATGAGACACTAAACCTATTTAAGAAAAATAGACGCTAGTAGCGAATAACTACGGGCAAAGCTTTCCTTACTGCTAAAAGACTTCTTTTTGCTCCCAAAGGACTTTTTTTGCTGCTAATTTTTTTGCTGCAAAAAGACTTTTGCTCCCAAAAGACTTTTTTTGCTGCAAAAAAACTTTTTTTTGCTCCCAAAAGACTTTTTTTGCTGCTAATTTTGTCTGCTGCAAAAAGACTTCTTTTTGCTGCAAAAATACTTTTTTTTGCTGCAAAAAGACTCTTCGTGCTGCAAAAAGACTTTTTTTTGCTGCTAAATTACTTTTTTTGCTGCTAAAATACTTTTTCGCTGCAAATGTTGTTTTGCTTCACATGGCTTCTTCGCAGCATTTTTCACTAGAAATATCAATTATTATACAATTATTATACTATTTTGTGGTCAATTCGTCCACAGTCAATCCGTCCACGGTCAATTCGTGCATTCGCCTGCATTGTCCACAGGTCAATTAATCACACTTTCGAAACCTAGGTAGTCCTTATTCTCCAGGTGGGTCCGGCTGAAGTACCGCCTGAAATTTTCGCGACAAAAAACCGACTTTCATATACACTAAAGTACTCAGGGCACTTTTCTGGGCATGATAAATTATTTATATGCTCAATCTGAATGATTCCCTTAATTTTAAGGTCAACTATCTGGTACTTATACACTTCAGGGCAAAACTTAAATAAAAACTTTAATTTTGGTTGAATTTTTTTCCAAAAAACCGATTTTATATCTAGGAAAATGCCAGAAAATACTTTTAATATCATTCTGAGCGTAAAACAGTTACTTAGAGATGTTTAAACGCTTTTCTCAAGTCAATATAAAGTGCGCCCTCCGAAGTGCATAAAGGCCAACTACCTTGAAGTGGGTACTGCTTTTCATAAATAACCCAGTATAGTGAGATTCTAGTTAGTCAAAACAGGATTTTGATCTCAACAGACTGTTTTCAGCACACAATTTTGGGTTGAATAGCATGGTTTATTCTAGAGTTGTAGAAATTCCCGAAATATAGAAAACCCGGAATGTTCCCGGGAATATTCCGGGAACATTGGAACATTCCGGGAATATTCCCAATATAGGGGAAAATATCGGGAACCCGGGAATATTCCCATTGTACAACCCTAGTTTATTCGTTCCTAAGTGATAATAAAATTTTTGTGGACGAATTGACCACAAAATAGTATAATAATTGTATAATAATTGATATTTCTAGTGAAAAATGCTGCGAAGAAGCCATGTGAAGCAAAACAACATTTGCAGCGAAAAAGTATTTTAGCAGCAAAAAAAGTAATTTAGCAGCAAAAAAAAGTCTTTTTGCAGCACGAAGAGTCTTTTTGCAGCAAAAAAAAGTATTTTTGCAGCAAAAAAAAGTCTTTTTGCAGCAGACAAAATTAGCAGCAAAAAAAGTCTTTTGGGAGCAAAAAAAAGTCCTTTTGCAGCAAAAAAGTATTTTGGGAGCAAAAAAAAGTCTTGTTGCAGAAAAAAAATTAGCAGCAAAAAAAGTCCTTTGGGAGCAAAAAGAAGTCTTTTCGCAGCAAGGAAAAGCTTTGCCCAATAACTACACCCCCCCCCCCTCCCAACGATTTTCACTTTTTTCACTTAAGTAAAAAGTACCCAAATTTATGTCCCAGACCCCGAAAAATGTGCGCAAATTCTTCATTAGTCACAACTTCCGTACGCTGGCCTACCCCCGAGCCTAAGGGCTAACCCTAAACTTGTTGTTTGCAAGGGTAGTTACAGCAATTTTTAAAGGTCGGGGGGGGGGGGGGGAGGGGTATTCGCTACTAGCGCCGAAAAATATAAATAGTGGAGGGGGGGGGGGTTCGTTAGTTGGTGGAGGTTGTAAGCTGGCAAGTTTTGAGCTTCTCTAAGCAGCTATTAAAGCACTTTTTAGACAACTTCACAATCCATGCAACTTTCTGATAGCTTTAAGAGCGCTTAGTCTTGCCATCTGTGAAATAGGTTTCCTTACATCAATGTGTGTTGTGTTGACTAGTGATAGCTATATATACCTGATGACCTGTTTTTATTGGCAGTTTTTACCTGCATTCTGCAAATATTTCGTGCTCGGCTTATCAGTGGTCATTGGCCTGGAGAGGATTGTTTATATAAGATTCTCAAGATGGTAATTGCCTTAGCTTTATGAAATATGAGATTAACAAAGCTCGATTTCAGGCATTTCAGCGGTTATTACAATGCCTACTTTATTGCATTAATTGGGCTGAGTGCTTTAATAGCAGCCTTTATTATATTTGAAAGCTATCAAGCTGTTCGTACACTCCCACAGCTGTGAGTTTATGACTTCTTAAAATGTCTTAAAAACAATATTACCAACATTGCTACTTGTGTGGTAATAGTAACTTTTGGGTGGTGAGTCGCCTTGAAATATTCTACAAAAAGTAAGTCAAAACCACGAGGTCAAGAAAAGCAATTTAGAAATTGCGTAGTTTGATCAAGGATGCCACGGCTTTTCAGAGGAACAAAAAAGTCTCCACCATTGTATGTGGCCCAACTCCTGCGACTTTTCATATTACACTATCTTTCACAAACTATTGGGCCATGCCCATCCTAAAGCCATCTACAGAATAGGACGCGAACTACAGAAACGACCAAGCAAAAATCTTGTTTTTTGGTTTACAGCGTCAGTCCTAAAAACTTGAAATCGTGCACATTTTCGCCCTTTTAGCAATTTAGTTTTTAAACTCGGTTTAAATTTTATGATTTTAGAGGAACTCTGTGCGCAGTGGACGAAATATCCCCAAAATCGGCAACTAACACTGTCTTTGCAATAGCTTTGATCTTAAATATCTGCTCCATATTTGTCTATATAAGCTTTGTGATTATTGCAAAAAGGGCAGAGAAAAAGATTATCTTGATAACAGGTGCCATTTTCAGCCTTTTAAATCGCCACGAATTTAATTGGTCGAGAAATTTTCAACTAAAAATTTTCTTGAATACAGAAAATACTAAAGCTGGTGATTGGTGTTTTCCGTAATTTCTTAAAAGAAATTTTCGTCAAGTATTCGAAGAAAATTTTTTGTTGGAAATTTTATTCCTATGTGTTATTTTGTTTCTCTATCAATTGGGTCTTCTTCAATTGAGTCTAGTCCAAATTAATTTGCACTTTCTATTTTTTCGTTTGAAAAGATCTGCCTGTGACCGCCAATACTGAAAGACCCAATTTAGTTCAAGAAAAGAGTAATTTGTTGGTCGAAAAGTATTTTAAAGAGGCATGCTCGTCGCTGATGGAAATATTTTAAAAGGCGGGTAACCAGGTCAATTTAATAAATAACTATTTTGAAATGCAACTTTGCTGAGTACCCTTTTGTGATAAGTAATAAAAAAACACTGTCACAAATAAATAGCACCAGTGGCTCGGTGGGGAAGTGGCGATGCAGTGTGAAAGTCGGTTGACATTTCAATCCCTATTAGAAGTAACATTTGTGCTAGACTTTTATAAAAATGCCACATTTAATTCTCGTTTGAATTCTCCTGGTAAACCCCTTTAAAATATTCCTATCAGCGGCGAGCATACCCCTTCAACCAATTAAATTTAGCTAAAGTCAAATACATGAACTCCATTTACAAATCCCTCTTGTTGATCATGGTTGTGGATGTGCTGGGATGGGGCTCCAACTCAGCCATCAACTTTTTTTCCGCTTCTATTTTCAGTTGGTTCAAATGAACTTGGCTCAAAAATGGTGTTTTTTTTACAATTGCCAGCTATTTGATGTGCTTGGCCTTGGCTGCTGATGCCCCGATTTTGTATTTATGCAGCCGAGAATATAGGAATTCTTTCAAGCGATTGTTCAAGAAGACTAGTAGAACTGGCTCTTTTTATGGCTCTTCAAGCTTCATTAGATCTAACGACAACAAAATTGTAGCACAAGAACCCTCTATTATTGCCATCTCGAATTCATTGACTGTTAGGCCACGGCTTCAGACATTTTGAAAAAATTCTCTCCGCTCAATATTTTTTGTGGAATAAAAGCCTTTTATTTGTTACTTTATTTGGCACATGTTTTTCTTGGGAATGAGAAAAGGCGGTTTTTTGCAGTCACAAATATTCCTCAAGCAACCCATCAGCAAATTTTTTTTAAGGTCGTATGGTAGAGTTCACTCAAGCTTTTATTATAACCAAATTGAGCCTGTTAGTCATTTTGGGCAGTGACTATAAACGGTTATCCACTTCGCCGTGAATCAAATAAATTTTTAGTCAGACAAGTTGCTTATTAATCCTTAACTAGCAACCGCAACCCTACCGGAGTATAACTTCCCACACCACCCCTCCCCCTCCCCAAATGAAATTTTTTAAAAGTGTTTCCAAACACCCTATATCGTACCAAAATCACCCAGGTGTTCAAAAAAGACATTATTTTGAGTTCTGGTAAATAAAATGAAAAATTGAGTTTTGGGCATTTTGAAATTTCGACCATTTGCCTGTTTCAGCATGTTTTGGTCACTGGAGCTTGGCAAAAAGAGCCTCTAAATGCATTTTTATCAAAAATTTTACCAACAAAGTCTTGCTCGGAATTATGTCTAAGGTAAGTGTGTGCGCGCATCTCTAACCTACCAAGCCCCCTGGTTGCTTGGGGTTGAGATGCGCATATATACTCCGGTAGCGCCGCAACCGCTGATTAAAAAGAGAGCGGTTAAAAAGAACGCTGTAAATAGTCGCTTGTCAGTGAGTCATCCATCCTAGCCTTGCTCGTTCTTAAATATTTCAACTATGCGAGGATTACTCGCTTCTCTGGCAGAAGCTCTGATTGTATTGTGTGTAATTTGTTTTAAGCTATTTTAGGAAAGCCAGAAAAGGTTTGCAAATATGGCTAGCCGGGCTATAGCCCCAGTCATAACTTGTTTAGGCTTTTTTTAGTTTTTTTAGCCTTATTCAGCTTTTTGCCATTTTAGACACCCCCTTCATCAGAAAATTTTGGGTACGACTATGCCCACACACTTCAATTCTCTAATGGTAAGTGGACCTCTTAGAGCCAAATTTTAAAAAGCTTGAGAACCGAAAATTCAGCTAACAAAAAAGTATTAACAAACAGGAAACAACAAACAACAACTACAAATCTTCCGCATAGTTAGTCAAAACATGCAGTCTAGTAAAAAAAGTAGCTGCTTATTTGTTTTCTACGTTATATTATGTCATTTTTATAATAAGTTAGTGCTGCTTTTGAAGATTTCACGCAATAATTGTTTTCAATCTCGACATCAACATCTCCCTTCAACGACTTCAAACCATTGTGACCGAGCTACAGCAGAAAGTAAAGTATTTTGAGAAAACTGTTTGAAAAAATTCACTTCATAAATGTTTTTTTCCCACAACGAATGTTTGAACAATTTTTTTTGTTTCACAACCCAAACATGCCCTACAATAATAGTAGCAAAAGACAGAATTGCTTGTTTCTCTCTGAAGCTTTCTCAACTATTTCATAGTTAGTAGATTTGAATATTACAAATTTTAAATTTGAGAACAAATTTAATTGCAGATTAGGAGTGTCAATCATTTGCTATAAGGTCAGTTGTGCAGATTGATCGGTTAGTTTGAGTATGGAGTCCAATACCACTGTAAGTTTTTTTGCCTTTGCTAAAGTTGCCGCAAATTAAAATTAGGTCAAAGGCATAAAACAGAGGTTATTAGGTACAGTTTACAGCCTTAAAGCTCAGTCGGAATACTCAGCAGTTTCCACACAGCAATGTGTGGAACAGCTTATATGAGCCAAATTTTTTTATTAATATTGGGTTGCTTTGAAAGAGATTCTGATGTGCCCTTGCACCATATTCATATAAACTCGCTCCTAGATCAGCGGATGAATAAGCACATGTGATGGACTCTAAAACCACCCGAAAAAGCCAACAGCTGAGATTGGACGAGATAACCCGAGAATTATTTGCCCAATTAAGGGTGATGAAGTAAGCTTTTTGCAACACTATCTAATATATACTCACACACACATTATAATCTACATTTGAGCGGTAATACATTTAAGTTAATCATTGAAGTAAAACAACAGTTGGCGTAAACAGTGAATTTGTTGAAAATAATATCGGCTGACAAATTTTGGAGGGCAGTTAGAGTTAAAATTCGGATTAGAGTTCGAGTTGGAATTCAAATTTTGGCTACATGAACACCTTCGATCCGAACTCGAATTTGAAGTCGAAGTCAAACTCGAAGTTGTTCAAGTCCAGCGGACGCTCGATTTAAAAACAGAAGTTCGTCCCGCCTAGGGTCCGACACTTTTTTACCTCTATTTTTAAAACTTTCGGTAGTTGTGTTTTAACAGTCTGATCCCAAATATCGCAGGGATTTCGTTTTTGCCGATCGGTTTTCATAAACGTAAGAATTCTTACTTTGAAAAATCAAAAACTTGATTCTACGACAGACTTTTTCAAAAATCACAGTTTTCAGTCAAGTTTTTTCATTCATAGTGCCAAAAATTCTAGATTTCTGAAAAACCATATCGGAATCCTTGCGATTTTTGGGGTCAGACTGTCAAAAGCGAACTGGCAAAATTTCAAAAAATGGAGGTAAAAAAAGGCATCAAACCTGGTCTCTTGGCCAGTCATTTGCGCGTAGTTAAATCGAGGGTCGACTGTAATTGGAGTCCGCGTTCAAGTTCGTGGTCGAACTTAAAGGTGTTTTTTTGTAAACAACTCAGCCTTCCCTTTAGTAAACCCACGAAAAGCTAAATTTCAATGGCCATTCCGGGGTAAGATTCTGAGCGATTTGATTTATGTACATGAATACCCTGAAGTTCGACCTCGAACTCGAAGTACGCGAATACCTGGATTTTGGACTATATGACATCCCTGACCTGAGCTCGAACTTAAACAAGCCGTGAAAAGGCTATATCGTATTCACTCTTTTAATCGCCCACGGGCGTTTAAACCCTTAAAAAATCGGAAAAAAAAATATTTCGATTTTGAGATTTTGGGTGCTCAACCAAAATTTAAAAAGTGGAATCAGGTAAAATCGTGGTAACTAAGAAAACGCAAAAACAGATTTGCAAAATAATTTTTTAAACTGAGATACAGGTCCTTAAGGATGGGCGTTTATTAGAGGGTGGGCGATAATTAAAGTTAACACGGTATTGTCGCGTTGCGATCCTTCACACTCATGCATACCACAAATTTAATAATAATTATAATGTTTAAATTACTAGATATTTAGCTGGGTTTCATCATCGGTTAGATAGCTTGTTCTATTACTCTCTTTTTCACATACCGTATTTCCTCTAATTGCCGCCCGGGGCGGCAATTAGAGGCAATTAGGTATTCCTTTATACTATAAATATATTAGATAAGTGATATCTTATGTATCTTATATAGATAAATTTTATTCAACCTTATGAAAATATATTCCTGGTCTCGGTTTTTATATTAAAACCAGTGTACTGCATCAAATGAGTATGTGGAACACCGAAAGAGCACCCATGGGTTTCCTAGTCAGTTATTTTCAACAAATTTTTTGTTTAGCTTACTATAACCTTTTTCTGAGACCAGTGTTAATTTTCTTTAAATTTACAGAACCAGGACTTAAGCACGTTGACTTGTCCCAAATGTTCGGACCGTCTGGATGCTATGCCACTCAAGTTTGTGCATGATGAAAAAGACAATACAGAATACCAAATTGTGTGGTGGACGTGCCGAGGACTCAAGAAAAAGGTAATTGACATCTCCCTTTGCCTAAATAAGTTTAAAAATATAGTTATTGGTTTAGACATGCATATTCCCTTTGAATGTGCCTACCAATGTGTTCTGGACAAGGAGGACTATGGAGCAGATGAGACAAGGATTATTGCCTCCACCAAACATACACCTTCTGCCAGAACATTTGCATTACCTGTATCCAAATGTGTTCAATGCAGAAAATAGGGCTAAAGAGGTGCAAAGGATATCAAAAATATCTTCATTTACAAGGAAAAATGCCGATGTCGAAAAAGAGGTAGAATTTTATTTGTTACACTGATTTAGAAGAAAATCTGTGAAATAAGCTTTTTTGCATATAAAACACTTTTCGCAAAAAGTATTTCATTTTGGACGATACGGAAAAATGCCCGCGTTTGGGGAAAAAGTGCCGCGTTATGTGAAAAAGTGCCCGCGTTTTTTCGTTCTAGTCAAAAAGCGAAAAAGTGCCCGCTTCTTGTGAAAATAAGCCTGCTTTTTTGAAAAAGAGCCATCTTTTTGTGAAAAAATGTCTGCTTTTTGTGAAAAAATGCCCGCTTCTGGATTAACCTGTTATCTTCATTATGTTTTATGTGAGCGTAATTGTTGAAGCTGAAACTGCATTATTTTGCATTAAATCAATAGTATATTATACGGTTGCCAAAAATGCAGACTCAGTCCTTGTTATAGAGTGGTTTCACAAAAAAATCGGGCACATTTTCACAAAACACGAGCACATTTTTACAAAAAGCGGCACTTTTTCGCCTTTTTGACCAGAACGAAAAAACGCGGGCACTTTTTCACATAACGCGAGCATTTTTCCGTTTTGTCCTTTGATTTTTTTCACTTTTTTATTGGAATACGAAGTTGCATATATTTTTTAAAAGGCCATGGCCACGGCTTCTGTATTTTCTTCCTCTAATTCAAAAAATTTTCGCCTAATTATTGAAGTTCTGTACGAATTTTCCGGTTTGGTTTCTAACAAAAAAGGACTTGAATTTAGTTTTAGGTATAGTTGTGCTAAAAAGCAAATTAAAAAATCCGCGGAGAAGTTTAATGAGTTGGAAGATTTTTTTAATTGGCGGGTTACAACCGTC
Organism: Ditylenchus dipsaci; assembly: GCA_004194705.1. Lineage (NCBI taxonomy): Eukaryota > Metazoa > Nematoda > Chromadorea > Rhabditida > Anguinidae > Ditylenchus > Ditylenchus dipsaci. The sequence goes on from SADC01000457.1 coordinate 42,177, forward strand.
GTCAGAGACGACAATGGCAAGAAAAGCGGAATCACTTATTTCCTGCAAGCTAGTTGCAAAAAAATGCCTGCAAAAAATTTTGATTAAAGAAATTTTAAAATTCTTTCAAAAGTGAAGATGTATGTCTAAAATTCCAACTTTTCCGCAGGCATTTTCTTAAATTCTTCATAAAAAACCAAAAATTTGAAGTTTTAGCAATTCTCTTGTCATTGAGTGACATTTTTACTAGTGCTTATAATTTTTTGGGCGTCGAAATAAAAATTTGTGGTGAAATTCTGAAAGTTTTGTGATGATAAAAAACATAATTTAACTCGATTTAACAAAATTTGTTTAGTCTAAGTTCGAATTTTTTTAATATTTTAAAATAAGAATGTCAAATAACCCCTTAGGAAATAGATTTCTCTTTTTCAAGATCTAGGATTTTTAAATAAAAAAGCGCAGATGACAGCTCGGCCTTATAGTTAATTTTTTTGCTGTTTTTAGTTATATACATTTTTTTCAGCCTGCTTTCAACAATGACTTTATCGATGTCGAAGGTTTTGCCGATACATTTACTCCTTCTTCACCAGTTGTGACCACACCCAGCGTCTCGCTCACCACTTCTCCCATAAAAAGGTAGTTTAAAAAATCGAGTTTTTCGAAATTTGACCACTGTAGAAATTTCAGGTTCGGTGGCAGTGGCCAAAAAGCAGAACAAGCACAATTTTCAATCAAAAAAGATCAGGCTCAGCAACTAAAATATGGGGAAAGCGATAGTAGACGAAACGTGGATGTGTTTGCAGACACAAATTCTGCTCTGGTAACCTATTTCTATTGTTTTTTTTTAATTACAAAATTTAAAAAAACTTTCAGAGCTCTCATCTATCTCTGCGATTCTCCACCGACTCCTTTTTGTCACACATAAACTCAGAAATGAGTCGAAAGAAACTGATCCAACCTCCTTTAGCCATTGGTCAAAAGCAAAGGCTACGCTTCGCCAACTTTGTTGACAAATACAAAGGATTAGTGCAGCCGTCGGCTCTAGAGCAGAGTTCAGCCGTGAAGAAACCTAAAAAGAGTAGCAGGAAGAGGAGGAGAACATCGGAAGACAGGGAAAGCATAGCTTCAGCTCTTAAGCAGTATGATGAAGCTAAAAGAGCTAGAAACCTGTCTGTTCGACTCGGAAGAGAAGTTGTAAGTAATTTATGCTTTCAAGCTTACAGCCGGCCATTTGAACAACCCTAGTGAAAAAAGTCCCGCGCAAATTACAAAATTATAAATAGATTTTTGTCTCAAAGGTGGGGCTCTTTTAACTTTTATTTTTTTTATCGAAATTTTTGACCTGCGATCCTGAACCCCGAAATTGGCTAATCAGGATCACGAAATCTTCAATTGCAGAATTCAGGGTTGCAGATCAAAAATTTTCAATAAAACATAAAAAATGAAAAATGTAATAGATGGATGAATGAAAAGTAAAGATATAGTTCAAAATTATCGGCTATCAATGTCTGTTAAAAAGTGTGTCGAAAGTTCTTTCAAAAGGAAATCCTAAAATCCCGATGCAGAGCTCCAATAAGAAAAAATAATAAATTTTCAAGAATACACTTTATTAATCATCTTTAGTACACAGATAAAAAATCCGTTCAAATAACAACCAGGTTGTTAAAACTAAGGATAACTAATAAGGCACTTTCGCATTTTAGAATACAAATACAGTCGACGCTCTCCATAAGGGACTCGAAGAACCGACTTTTTCGTCCCTTATAGAGAGCGTCCTTATGTAGAGCGTCGATTCAGGTCAAATTATACTAACTGTAACCAAATCGGCCAAATTTCTGTCCCTTATGGAGAGGGTCCCTTATGGAGGGGGTCCCTTATGGAGGGGGTCCCTTATGGAGAGCGTCGACTGTAGTCACATTCTGAGTCATTGATCGCCTTAAGAAAACAATCTGACTAACTGTTTTCAGACAGAACCAGAGCCTCGACTAGCCTTACCCGGTCTACTACAGCCCAGTTGTTCTTCAGAAAACTACCTCCAACCACTGTCAAGGGTGAATATATCAAGCAGCCAAGAGATGGCCTCTTCGGTTGGTTACACATCTCCTTGTAGCAGCAAAAGTGAGTTGACACATATTTGATAATCTAATTTCTCTGTTTCTTGTAGACAACGATTTCACAGACAGTAACAGAGCAGAGTCCAGCAGCTCTGCTTCCACTGCTAATTCCTCCACCCAAGCTTCCAGCAAACAAAAAAAGAATACCAAGAATGTGCTTCCCTTTGACTCTATGGGTGATCCAGAACTGGACAAGGTGGGTATCTCAGCTTTTTTAAATACGGCATTCATTTAATAACACTGATTTTCAGCTAGTTGAGCTCAAATTCAAAGAAGTAATGGCTAATGCGATGTTCTCCAAGAAGAAAAAGAAGAAGACCAAGCGCCCAGATTCACAGGTAAATTATGTTATTTTATAGAGTTAGGGCTTCATTTGCAACTATGACTAAATTAGATAAATTTGACGAATTTTTTTATTTCCAGCAATCCAGTCAACTTCAAGGACTAATGCCTATCACTACCAGCAATAACGAGCTAGCACCAGCAGAGGATACAATGCCCCCAGCAGAACCTGGCTACACCTCGACAATGCAATACCTCGACCCTGAGGATCCAGATCTTCTTAATGGTTTTGACAACGACTTCTATCAAGACTTAAGTTACGGACTAGAATTGTTTTGAACTTACGTTTCAAGATATTGTTGTAGAGAACTAAAAATTAGGCCTTTTTTAAGTTTGTGTGCAACTGATCGTTGGGCTCTCTCTTTTCTTCAAAATTTTATTGTTGTGCCGGTGCCAATTAAGAATTCAGTTTTGTAAGAAAAACCGGTATTATTCAATCAGTTGTAATTACCGTATTTACTCTAATAGCAGCCCCGGAGTCAATAATTTTTAACCTGCCGAAAATCGGAAAAATGCGACGTTGGTCTCAAAAATTTTGGGTGAAAATCCAAAATTCAAAAAGCAGAACTGGTAGAGATCGTGGGAGATAAAAAATTGCAATAAACAGATTTTCAAAATATTGACTCTGCTTCGAAATACAGACCCTCAAAGTTGAGGGGTGGGGGTCACAATTAGAGGGGCTACTATTAGAGTGAATACGGTAAGTTTTGTTACTGTTATAATTTTTAATCTATCATCCATTAGTGTGTTCTAACGAATAAACATTTACACTTTTATAAAAGCAAATAAAAGTGAAAAGGCAATGCAAAGAACACGACTTTGACTCACAAAACATTGATTAGAAAAAATACTGACGACTTTTCAGATCATTCTGTAAATAAGTGAGTTTCACGAACAGCATTTCATTAAAAAAATTATATTTAGAAAGATGAATATGTGACATTGTTTTTTGCTGTTTTGATGTATTGATGTTCTATGCCATGTTTTAGTTGACTGAATCTAAAGAAAAATTAAATTACCGTTACATGCGTTAAAATCCAACCTACCAACAGTGCTCTTGTGGAAATGTTTTTGATAAACACTTCTATTTGACGTTTTGTGAACATTTTATGCAGCTCTCCAGCCACTGTGATTGACACGCCACCAGTCTCTTCCGACACTATTACACATAAAGACTTTTCGTGTTGAATGCTGAAGGACCAAGCTGCTCGGTGCCGATTTCCTCGATTATTTTTAAGGAAAGAGCCCGCGATCACTTGGTATCGTACAAAAGACCAGTACCTTTGTTTTTCTATAAATAATTACCGTAGAACCTCTGATAGTAGCCTCTCTCTCTGGTTCAATACAATGTTTGTGGCATTGCGTTTCTGACCCAATTTCGAAGACTGCTTACCAATTTTTTGCCAGTGAGATGAGCTACCAAATGCGTGGTAATTTGCTTATGACAAGTTTTGAAAAAGTGGGTCTGAAACACAATGCCAAAAACATGATTTTGAATCAGGGGGATGCTATTAGAGATGTTACGGTATTCCGAAAGCAATTTAAGAAAAAATGTGTTTATTGCAAGATTATACTCATTCCTTGAGCACTTAAAAATATTTTTTTTTCGAAATTAGTGATTCCAATCGTGATCAATAGATCTTATTGCTAGACTTTGATTTAGTCAGCAAGCGAACCGAAAATAGTATAAATAGTTTACAAAATGCTTCAAATTGAATTGTGTCCTCGAAGATCTAAAATTTACCGTTTTTTTTTGTAAATGCTCTATTTGTCACCCATTCTAAAATAATCCCTACCTTTCGAGTCTGTTGTATTTTTTTGTGAATTTGCCATGATCTTGAATTTTTTGGCCCTATTCCACAATGGGGGGGGGGGGGTTTCGCCTTGGTCTCCCCTGTTGTTTTTTATTGTGATTTTTTAGGCCAAACTCAGGCAAGTGTAAGCCAGCGTATGTTAGAATGGACTGTCAATATCGTCCTAACAAACGCTGGCCTACCCTTGCCTAAGCTTAAAAAGTCACAAAAACAACAGGGGGACCAAGGCAAAAAACCGCCCCCCCCATTTTGTGGAATAGAGCCAACTTTTTTGTGATAAAAGATAACCAAACGATTTCGATAATAGATAAATTTTCATTAAAAAACGAAAAAATCAGGAATGAAATTAATTAGTTTTTTTCCTAGCGGCCTAAATTATTCGTACTGACGAGTATGCTCCTTTAAATTTAAACATACTTGGTTTTTTGTCGAGGTCCATAGGCAGTGAAAGATTGGCAGAATAAATGGTAGGATTAAATTGCTCGTCTAATCGAATGACGGCGGCCCCATCATGCAGTCTGTTAATAGGATTGGGCACATTGAATATTGTTTCAAGCAATTCGCCAGAAAATATTCCAGAAATCATCACAGCTTCAGCTTTTTGAGCACTTCATTGACAAGTCTGTCTGGCTCGCGGTAGAGCACAACCAAAGCCCCACTCTTTTGTTAGCCATATTGAGGATTGCTTTTGAAAAGTCGTCCAGAAAATTTTCAAAAGAAGCATCCGGCTTTAAACCTTGAAAAAATATATTTCTGCTAATCTCTTCAAAATACAGTTGATGTTTTGAAAAAAATTTGAAAAAATAACACAATACGGTACTTTTATAGTTCCCCCATACTTGGATTTTTGAAAAGTTACCCAAAATCACCTGTCGAACTGATTTTTTCACGATAAGAGAAGTGTTTCTAAACACTTTCTGATTAATTTTTTCTGGCCTCTAAAAATTATTTACTTTCAAGGACTGAATTTTTATTAACAAAATTTTTTGAACAAACACTGTTTAGAAATGTTTTTTCATCGTATAGAGCATAAAAAAGTAGTTTGATGTGTGTTTTAGGTCACTTTTCGAAAACTTGGAAGAGGGCCAACGGCATTGTGCCACGGCATTTCGTCCAAAATTAGGTTCTCGCAAAAGTCAATTCGTCCAAAATGCAATTCGTTCAACTTTGTATTTCAGATCATAATTTTGAGGGGAAACACCGTTTTTGAGGGTTTGGAGCGGTTCGCGATATCAGACGTGGTATTCTGAGATTCTGACACGCTCAGTCGTTTTTTTCGCCAAATTAAGAAAACAGAAAAAACAGATTTGTGAAATGTTTGCTCTTGGCTGAGATATGAGGTCCGTAGGATGGGGGATTATTAGAGATTGAGATTTATTAGAGAGTGGGGATTAATAGAGAATATACGGTATACAGAAACAGTTATTTGGATTGCAGGAAGCCTTGTCCTCAGCAGTTTCAGACCGCGTAGTACTCAGGTGGAAGTCCAAAACACGTGGTATTTAAGTGACTGTATTTGGGGAGGAACACTCAGGTGAATGTATTTGGCACCCTAAATATGCGTACTCAGGCATAAGTCGATCAATAAACATTTTTCACGGACTTTTTTCTGAAATTTGAAGGAGTTTCAATTTGGACGAATTGATTTTCGGACTAATTGAATTTTGGACCAATTGAGTTTTGGATGAACTGCATTTTGGACGAATGGACTTTTGGACGAAATGCTATGGCACCCGACAGCATAAGTGCCGAATTTTTAATAGTCTGACTTTTAGTAAAAAAACATCAGGGTTATTCAGATTTGGTTGATTTCAGAAATTAGGAATACTCAATAATCTGATTTTTCATTTAAAGGGTCATGGTCACCTGTTTTCAATTTGTCTCCGCCAATTCAAAATTTTTTTCTTATCATTGAACTTCTGTACGGATTTTTCAACTTGGTTTCTAACAAAACAAGGCCTAGAATTTAATTCTAGGTACAGTTTTGTTAGAAACCAAGTTGAAAAATCTGTACAGAAGTTGAATGATTCGGAAAAAATTTTTGAATTGGCGGGGACAAAATTCGTAACAGGTAACAGACCATGCCCCTTTAAGATTTGTCTGTAAGCCCTAGCATAGAGTCACTTTGGCCACACTATAGAACGGATTATTTCAAGCCTCCAGCTAGCACAAAATTAAATTTTTTCTAATGAGCAAACTATCTCAAAATTGTGATTCTCTTGATAGGCACGAAAAAACTTTAGTTTTAGAAAATTCACAAGCACTTTTGTTTTCGTCTTGCTTTGGTTTCCCAAAAACAAAAATTAAAAAGAAGTTCAAAAATTTTAAAAATTTCAACTTACGTTCGTATTTGCGTCTTTTATAGACTGTCTGAAGCTGTAAAATCACCATCAGCATGAATATCGCACAAATACCCAAATCAAGTAGTGGATGCCAGAGTGAAGAAAATAAATCGTTGATTGGAATGCAACAGCTGGAAAAGAACTAGTAGAAAAACATAATCTATAAACGAGCAGTTAAGTTTTATTAAATTAATACACATTTACATATGGCTATGACTAGTTTCCGCCTCCAGATAAATGATTTCTGACACTAAACGAAATTTTCTGTCAAAATATCGTTTATAATCGGTTCTAAATCAATTAATTTCGGCACTAAATCTTGATTTCGGACGCTAAATATACTATTTTCGCCACTAAATCGGCACTGAGCTTTGCATTGTAACAGAAAAAATTGACTAAACTGTGGTTAACAGTTGAAATTCTTACTTTGTCTACTTTTAGCATACTTTCTGAGCTGTGCTTTAGCTATAAAATTTTGCTGGTCTTTAGTGGTCGATGATGGTGGCAGGGCAGAAACTAATTACAGCTTTTGTTTATTTTACGATTGTTTATTTTATTTAAATTTTTAAAAATCCTACTGTACGTCGTGTTGATCTCTGCTGCAGTCAAGGTGTCCTGTTGACCAGGATGTTTTCAAATCACATGTCTGCCAGAACATGCATTTACCGCCTAACTTTTTGCATCCTCTATCTAATTTCGGTACGCAGCACCTAGATTTAAAGAATGAGTAAAAAAACATTACACAATCCTAACCAAACTAACATTTTTTTGGCTCTGGGCATCGATTCTTGATGATTATTGCGCTGTCCTCCCAATTACATTCACTGCTCATCAAGCATTGTCCACCAAGAAAACTACACGTTTCTCCAAGTTCATTAGGCGAAAATTCCAATTTTTTGATTGAAGCAGCTAAGACTACAGAAGTCAAAGGCAATAGAAAAGTGAAGAGCAGTGCACTAAAATACATCATCGTCGTCCTCAACAACTCTCCTATAAACAAGTTCACTTAAATACCATGAAACTTGAAACGTATTTTTTCAATCTTTCAAAAACGTTTTGGAATCATTTTTTGTGTTCATTTTAAAGGAGAGGTTAAAGCTGTTAAGGAGATAGTATTGACACAAAAGAATTAATCCAAGATTTGTGCTTATATGAAATGTGGCTTTAGAGCCATGTTTTGTCGACAACTCGGTGTTGCGATCTCGAACTAACTGTGCAAAATTAAAAGTTGATGAGCATCATCAATGTTAAAATCTATAAATTTCTTAAAAAAATGACCTGAAAATCCAAATGCAATAGAGCACTAATCCACCTTTCAATGGGGTTTTTCCCTTTCCCATTTCGATTTTTAGGGTACTTTTTTGAAGGAATCAATAAATTCTGATATTGATGATGCTCATCCAACTTTTGATTCTGCAAAAGTTTGTCTGAAATCGCTAGACCGAGTTGAGGACAAAATATGGATCAAAAACTATATTTGAAAAAAAACACAAAACTTGGTATAATCCTTTCGTGTCAAGACTATATCCTCAACAGCTTTCACCCCTCCTTTAAAGGACCATACTTGTTGATGCAAATGAGAATTTGACAAATTCAAATGCGCGCGGGACACTTCTCTTTCGTCTCGCACTCTACTCTTTGGAGTCGCTCGAAATAACGCAAAAGAGTACAGTGATAGACGAAAGAGAAGTGTCCCGCGCGCATTTGAATTTGTCAAATTCTCATTTGCATCAACAAGTATGGTCCTTTAAGATTTTTTATTAGCTATGACTACGTTATACCTCCATACAAATAAATTATGGCACTAAAATTTTTTTCCCATTTCTATTCGTCACCAAAAAGTAAGTTTCTAGCACTAAATCAATTATTTTTAGCAAAAATTTTAATTTCTGGCCCTAGATGTTGGTTTTTGGTACTATTTTCAAGCAAAAAGTGCTGAGAAATGTTTTTTTGTCGTTTTTAATAACAAGAAAATTATTAGGGTCATTTTTGAAAAATGGAGGGGATATTATTCAAAAATAGAAATTCTGTTTTTATAGAAACTTAGAGCAGGATGTGTGTGATCTTTCAATCATTCGAAGCAAGTCGGTATGCCTGAAGAAAAAAAAGTTACAGCACTCCGTACCTGAATAAAACAGTAGCGCTAAAGTTTTTTCATGACGGAAATGTGGGCTCATAAAGTCGTTAATAATATTTTGACACGTCTTCCGTTGAAAAAACTAAATAATTTTTATATCATTCCCACTCCCATTCGATGCAAAAATGTGTGAGCTGCTGAGCTTGGTGGATGGACCTAAAGTGGATTTCTTTACATACTTAAGCCAGTAAAAAAACCACCAGGAACAGCGATTTTGAAAAGCTAAATTTACAGACTTGTTGAGCATAAAAAATGAGCCGGATGAACTGTCGTTACAGTCAGGGCTTCTCGTGTTAACAAGTGATTTTCCATTAATTGTGAAAAAAGGGAGCAGGGAGCCCTTTTATGGGAACCAGACAAAATAGGTTTTAATATATATTGTCACGCAACAAAATATGAAAAAAAACTCGTGCGACAAAATATATTTTTGCATATTTTATACGACAATGTATATTAAAATCTATTTTGTCCGGTTGCCCCCTTATATGAAGACTTTATTTAGGCTTCACACACTTGTTCCGCTGAATTGGGTACAGTCCGTTTGACCGTCACCATTTTGACCGTCAGCATAATTTGACCGTCACCATTTTGACCGTCACCAATTTTACCGTCAGGAATTTTGACCGTCGTTTATATTTGACCGTCGTTTAAATTTGACAGTCACCATTTTGACCGTCAGCATAATTTGACCGTCACCATTTTGACCGTCAGCATAATTTGACCGTCACCATTTGACCGTCAGCATAATTTGACCGTCACCATTTTGACCGTCAGCATAATTTGACCGTCGCCATTTTGACCATCGTTTGAATGTGACCGTCGCTATTTTGTCTTGGCCTTGTTTAAGATATTTATTTCGTGAAGCTTTTACTCATTATTTCTTCTTCAGGCTACAAGATGAACAACGACTTCGATAGCTACGATGAAGCGCAAAATATATCCGAGTCCGAGAATGGTGAAAGTAGTGATCTCGAAAGAGAAGATGTGCAAAGCGTGCTGCGAATCGAACCAGAAGTCGAGCTTAAATGGGTCAATTCTACTCGTAGTGACAAAAGCAAGCCGGTCTATGAAGGAGCACTCTTCTCATTCGATGCATATTCCAAAGATGAAAAGCTTGCTTTTTATAAATGCGATCAGTGGAAGTCCGGCTGCAAAAATGCGTCTACATCTAGTCAATACTAAAGTTACGGTGTTAGTCAAGGTTTTATCGTCTTATTTAGTAATTGTTAGCCTGCGTTGCAAAAATTGCATCAAGATGTGTGATTCACTCGTTATCTGTTCAAAATTACTGACGGTCAAAATGGTGACGGTCAAAATAGTGACGGTCACATTCAAACGACGGTCAAAATGGCGACGGTCAAATTATGCTGACGGTCAAAGTGCAACGGTCACATTCAAACGACGGTCAAAATGGCGACGGTCAAATTATGCTGACGGTCAAAGTGGCAACGGTCAAATTTAAATGACGGTCAATTTAAACGACGGTCAAATATAAACGACGGTCAAATTCCTGACGGTCAAATTGGTGACGGTCAAAATGGTGACGGTCAAATTATGCTGACGGTCAAAATGGTGACGGTCAAACGGACTGTACCCGCTGAATTTCAATCAAACCAAGTGAATTCATCAGCAAATTCGCCAGTGAATTCGATAAATTTGGTTTCACCGGTAAATCCGCCAACACTAATATGAAAATAATATCATTTATATTGTGAAGAGCGCCAGCGATAGCTTGCGACATTTCAAATTAAACAATTCAAATTGAGACAATTTGGATTGCGACAAATCCACGTTAAGACATGTCAAATTGAAACACAATCAAATTGCGACAAAATTTCTCTATTTAATTTTTAATTTATTTATCCATTCTCGTCGCAAAATGAATTTTCTCAATTTGAGTTGTTTTAATTTGAATCGATGGCCATAAAAAGCTCATTGTAGATAAACATGATTAGATTGTTATTTCAACAAAATTAAAAAGCTTTTATTGATTATGTTCAAAATTAGTTTAACACAAACAAACATTGCAGCAGAGTTTGTTTATGATTATTTTGAGTAGGAGCAATAGGTCTTTGTTCTGGACAAGCTGCAGAAGTTGTTTTGTTGAACATGAGTCATAGTTTCAGTAAGTTAGCAGTCTTCCACATTGATGTGGCCTTTTACATTTTTATGCAATAATCTTTGAAAATCCATACAAACAAGTATCCGATTCACATACTTGGAATATTGTATTTCTCACCTCGCCTGTGAACTTTTTAAGTGTCTTAGAATAAACATTCTATAATTATGGACATCTCCATAAAGACTTTTGTTACCTCGATTTTTTTCACAATTTTCGGTTTTGGGCTCATTTGAAAGAGCACCGTGTTTTAAGTAAGTCGTCAGCTAATTCGAAATTGGATCTCGAGATATGGCCGTTTGGAAATTTTTCTCACGTCGAAGGCTTGAAATGGGGTTTTGTCTTTCTTTAGTATACAGTTTTTGATTGTTATTTCAGCACCCCACACATTTCAACAAAAGGCACAGAATTGATAAAATTATTATTATTTAAAATCAATTTTTTTGTTGTGAATCACCTATTTTTTCCGCAAAACAGCAGTGACATGCAAAAACTGACAAAACTATTGAGAAGCCACCTCTTTTCTGAGTAGAATATAGTATAAAATGTGTGGCAGTCCTGAAATAACAGTCGAAAAGTGTATACTAATGAAAGGAAATAACCCCATATCGGGCATTCGACATGAGAGGGATTTCAAAACGGCCATATTTCGAGATCCAATTGTGAATTAGAAGGTCTGTAAAAATAACATTTACTCAGAATTAAAAAAAATTTCAAACGAACCTAAAATCAAAAAGTGTCAAGAAAATCGAGATGACAAGGTATAGTCTATAATTACAGAACGCGTGTTTTAAAAATCGCTTAAAATTTTTTCACAATAATTCAGCATTTTTCAAAATTTTGAAAATGGGTGATATTTTTGATTTCTCATGGCTGGAGACCTTAATTTATGTACTCACTTGAGCTCTGAGCAACCTTATTTGAAATTGAAATGGGTTATTATTTGTCGTTGGGAACATAGACTGTACAAGTGTTTTTTAAACAATCTGTTGTCATTAAAGCAATTATAGATAGAGAATCGTATATAGAGAGAGAAAACAGCTATCTTATTTTATCTATTCACCCAAAAGCTCATCTGCACTTACATGTTTGAATCCATATGTCAAAAATTTCCTTGAAGTAGAATTTTCGGTGCTAGTATAGAATACCCCCCCCCCCGACCTTATAAAATTGCTGTAACTACCCTTGCAAACAACAAGTTCAGGCTTAGCTCTTAGGCTTGAAGGTAGGCCAGCGTACGGAAGTTGTGACTAATAAAGAGTTTACGCATATTTCCGTGGTCTGGGACATAAATTTGGGTACTTTTACTAAAGTAAAAAAGGTGAACATCGTCGGGGGAAGGGGGGAGGGGGTATTCGCTACTAGGGTCGAATTTTCTCTTTACTTTCACCTTTTTTTTCGACTTACTTGATATATTTTTCAGGTTATTGATGTTCGAGATATTAAATTTAGTTCCAAACATCAATGACGAACACATATTACACTTATTTAATTGCTACACTGCTTGTATCAAACATCAGGGTTGCAGCAACATCAGACAACAGTAAACTTAGCCAAGGACAGTTTGATGTACGCTGCGCGTAAGCATTGTTGCTTGAAACAAAATGAAAGTTTAAAAAACGATGATTTTAGCTTTGTTGGAGGAATGTGCACGACAGAGAATATATGCGAAAATGGCTTTGGTGGGGACATCATTAAGAAACGCTGCAAAGTGGACGAGTAAGTCTACAGCGGGTTGAGTTTGAAGTATAAAGAGTGTGGGGTAGTGACGCAATAAATCTTTAAAATTATACTGACTAGATATGAATTTTAATTTTTGGCGCTACTAGCGTATAACACAGAACTTTTTTTCAGAACTTTTTTTCTAAAAAAAAGGAGGCCAACCCCATTGTACACTATATGGAGAGTAACTCTGCCTAGTTTATACTGGGTGTACACTATAGTTTATGCTGGGTATATAGAGTTGTTATACAGAGTTGTATATAAAGTTGTTTAGCTTATACAGCGTCTTACATACTTAACGCACGGCATGCAACAAGTACATTGCAAAAGTTACAAAACTCATTGATGTCGAAAAAATACAAGAACGAAAAATTTCGATCAAAATTGGTCACTTTTTATGTGAAAATACAAAAAATTTGAACTCAATTTGTTTATCATTTTGACTGCACACTAAATAGAATACCAATTTGACGATCGGAACTGGCCTCAAGTGTATACTATATGGAGGTGTACACCAGGGATTAGACCGGTTTAAAAAAAACATAAGCAGAAAAACAAAACCCGGTCCCACCCTGGTGTACAGCATAGAGTGTAGACTGTATAGAGAGTCCCTTTGCCTTAATTTAGTCAAGGCCAATCAAATCTTCCTCAAGTGTACACTGTACAGAGGTGTACACTATATAGAGGCTTGACTGTATATAATAATATGTCTCGGCTGCGTATCGCATTCTATGCCTTAATGGAGGTACGAATTTGTTGACTATATACAGCTTGCTAATTTTGGCTCTAAAAACAGAATTAAAGTTACTGACTTCTCCTAGTTTGGGTCATTGCATAATAAACATACATCTCAGTCATTGAAAATTAATAACAAAATTTGAAATTCCAAATTTTTTTTATAAATAAAAGAAACATTTTTCAGGTGTTGTGTTCCTCAGCAAACCTATGCCTGCAATGAAAGCAGCGGTGTTTGCAGATTCTCTTGCGATGAGCATGCGCCAGCAAAAATGGGTAGTGGACTCTGCGGTAGGAGTGAATTTTGTATGTTTATTTTATTTTGCAATAATTTATTTTACAACAATTAAGCTAGCTCACGAAAAGTTACTGACAAATTCTTCTCAAATTCTTTGATATACAATTTCAAAATAGCAATGAAACTGTCCTTGTTCAGTTCGATTTCCAAATTTTTTCGGACCATGTAGAATTAGGTTTGGGCGATGTCTAATTCAGCCAGCTAATTTAGCGCTAATTTACCCTATTACCCTAAATTAGCGCTAAATTACCCGGCTAAATTAGCAATCCCCAACTCTAGATAGAATGCTTGTCAAAAAATTAAAGAAAAAAACACTGATGGTTTTTTCCTTTTTCACTCCGCTGGTAGACTTTTGTTAAAAGCCCAAAAAACAAATTTTCAATTTTTTTGTTATTTTTTATTTTCAATGTCCAATTGTATCAATTCAGGTGCTGCGGTAAGAAAAAGATCTCTGTGTGGCGTCTTGTGCTTGAGTCTGTTGGCTGCCTTACCATTTTTATTTTGATGTTTCGTCTTATTTGGCTAAGATACTGGGGATGAATGTCATATTTAGAAATGTCACATTGTACTGTTTGCTTCACTTTTATTATTTCGGCTTAATTCACCTTTAAGTCCCCCCCCCCCCCCAAATTTGCCTTGGTCCCCCTGTTGTTTTTGTTGAAAAATTGCTTGGTCCCCCCTGTTGTTTTGAAGGTGTTCATGTTAACCATAATCACCATGATCACCATAATCACAGTATCAATATGACTATAATGGACAGGGGGGACCAAGCAATTTTTCAACAAAAAACAACAGGGGGGACCAAGGCAAATTTGGGGGGGGGGGGGGAGGTGGGACCTAAAGGTGAATAGAGCCATTATTTCTGTATTAAATGAGTTAAATAAGAAAAAATAAATAAAAAAATATGTGTTTATGTTAGCATACAATTAACAGGAAGTGCAAGGTAGGAAGCTTAACAAACATTTAACTGCTTTGATTTTAGTAGTCATCCAGCCTGGCTGTTTCTTGTTGCAAACTTCATTGCTGCTGTGTTGGACCTACAATACACATGTCATCATACCTATACGCAAATTATTATATACTACTTTCTCTGACAAGCCCTCACTCCTGATTTGAAAAAAAACACTTTTTTCGATGTGGATTTTTGTTTCAAGTACAGCTCTTCTAAATATCTACTGTCAACATTTTTGATATGCTATGACTTTTGATTCACTTTTAAACCCTGCTTCGTTTAAAAAAAACTTAACAGCTCTAAACTAATAAAAGTGGGTCAGTGGTCCAATTCTGAAATTTTGTTTCTTTTTTCTATATTGAATATTGAGTTCTTGTATATTGAGTTATTTTTCACTTTTGAGAGATTTGATTTAAATCACTTACCTAATCAAGCCATCCTTGTGTACCACTCGATACTTATCCAAAAACACGTAACGCGTGAAGCCGGGCACTCTGGAAATGTCTTAGTAAAATATTTAGCGGAAAAATATGCCTTACTTCCCTGTTGTTTTTGCTTTTTCAAATATGTATAGAAAATCGACAGGGAACCAAAGCATATTTCGCTACTCAATTTTGTGTTATTACTTTCTGGTGAAATTGGCATCCTGTCGACCAAACCAGCCCTTACTTTGCCAAGTTGCAGGAATAGGGTCTCTTGGGTCGAGTTTGCCAATCCACAAGCCGTATTGACTGAAATCATGACGCTTCCAACTGACTTGATTTGCCCAATAGTTTGCCTCGCAATTGATCCACAAATTGTAGCCTGTAGTATTGTGTAAATTTGTATGATACACTTGTTTTACTCCGAGGTTGTTTAAATCAAGGGTGGGGCTATCGTAATTATGGCATATTTCATTGGTATTCATGAGTAAATTTCAGGAGTAACAGCAGTCTTTCATTAATTTTATTATATTACCAGGATATAGAAAAAAATTTGTAGCATCAAGTCTCATATTTCAGATAATATAAAATGTTTTTAAAATTTCAAAGATTCAACTTAACTTAAACATAATAACAAATTATCGAAATTATTCTAATAGGAGCTCCCTATTTTTTACTGAGATTTTGGAGACAAGGCCATCGTTAATTGACAATTTCAAGATTTTTAGGAGATCAACTTCGGGGTTTTCTATTAGTAATTACGGTACTATGATTCTGCTAAGTGAGGTCTATTTTTAGTCAAGAATGACAAACTCTCGTATACTGCATTATGCTTTTAATATCGCTACCGAGATAAAATAAATAACATGCCTTTGAAATGGTTGAGAAAATCAAACAAATAGTCTGCGCTTTGATCAGGTGTAGGTTTATCGTGTTTTTCCATGTTGTCAGGAGCATAAGGTGCAATTGTGATTGCCAACATGTCATTGTCCTTGTCAAAACCAACATCTTTCAATGCTCTGCCAACATTGTCCACTTGTTTTTGAACGTTTGCTAAGGCATAGAACCGATGGTTGGCTGCCACTAAGACGCCATTTTTCTTAGCATTCATCCAGTTTTCTATGAACAATGGGTCACGGTCGAATACACCAGTACTAGCACATATTATGGCTGCATCTATGCCAAAATTTTTAGCCTTTTGCCAGTCAATTTCAAATTGGCGGTCAGACACATCAACGCCTTGCACAATTGATTCTTCGTTGTTTTTAGCTGTAAGATTTTATGATTTAATTTTTTTTATAAGAATATTCGACCCTACTTGGATATACCCCTCCCGAATCAACTTTTTTTAAAGTGTTTCCAAACACTTTAAAATATTAACTTAAAAAAGCATCAGGAGTTCGAAAAAGGCATAATTTTTGAGTTTTGGTACATGAAAAATTGAGTTTTGAGCTTTTTCAAATTTCGACTTTTTACCTGTTTTACCATGTTCTTCAACATGGGGCTTGGCAAAAAGAGCCTCTAAATACACATACCTTAGACACAATCACTCGAAAGCGACTCTGGATGCATGAAAGATGTATGCATACCAGAGTTTATTTATGCGGTAGGCCCCAGTATTCAAAACAATGTTCAACATCTTCCTTTTGTTCAAATTGGCACCTTTTTGGTTCATTTCCACCCCAATACAGCCTTAAAACCCTTGAAAATGGTCAGAAGGGGTACTTTTTGGTGGTCCGAAAACTCAATTTTTTACCGACCAGAACTCAAAATAATGCTTTTTTTAACTACTGAGGCTATTTTAGGTCGACATAAGGTGTTTGGAAACACTTTTAAAAAAAATTGATTTGGGAGGGTGTTACATATAGGTAAAATTACGACTATTTCTATAAGATCTACACGTGTAGCGCAGTGGGTTAGCTTCCCACTTTTTACGTTACAACAATTGGCGCAGTCGGCAGGATTCGAACCTACGCGGACAAAGCCCAATTGATTTCCAGTCAATCCCCGTCAATTTTACGTTACAACAATTGGCGCAGTCGCAAGTTCGATCCCGCAAGGGTCCCGGACATTTAAAATATAATTCAAATTCCTCCATTTCTTCCTAATTTTGGACCCTCCATTCGACGTTTCAATAAGTGGTTGTATTACAATACAACGGAGGAAGTAGGTGGCGGTACCCCACTGAAAAAAAATCGATCCGATTATTCCTAATTTCATGGCCATGTCATTTATTTGCATACACCTACAAGAGGTTTTGACATGGGAGACTCACCTTGCGGGGTGTTTACTCTGGTTCCTAGTAGCCCTGCGAACGGTTAACTATAAGTCTATCGATATATAAATTCTTACTTAAAAGGGGAGATGTTACATATAGGTAAAAGTACGACTATTTCTATAAGTTCTACACGTGTAGCGCAGTGGGTTAGCTTCCAACTTTTTACGTTACAACAGAGGGTATATCCAAGTAGCGCCAAATATTCAGTCTACTTATTTTATCACAGTTTTCCGGATTTTAAAATTGCAATTTTTTCTTCGAATTTTAAGTAGTTGTTTTAACCCGATTTCGATTCGTAAAAATGAATTTTGACTGCAGTTTCAACCCGCGACAATAAGGTTTCCGAATATCGCATGAAAAGATTCAAATGCTCTGGTATAGAGATACAAACATTAAATGATAAATTCTTGTGTTATAGATGTATTAAGATATAGGGGTATATGGAAGATCCGTCCAAAAGAGCTTCTTTTTCATATAAACATACTTTTTTGTAAATCATTCTTCTGCTCTTCAAATTTTTTGATTTTTCCATCTGAAACGGTCTTTGGTTTACCTAATATCGCAGCTGCCCAAATTGGAAAAAATTGAAAAGGATGAAAATAAAAGAAAATAAATTATTTCTTTGAGTAAAATACAATAAAGTCATACTAACTTTTTTTCTTATTTACAACAAGCTTCTACTCCCAAAATGAAAAAGAAAAAAAGCTTTATATCTCCACGAGCTTATATCGATACTTAGATAAAGACGTTGAATATTTCAAAACTTACATTTCATGGGTTTGGCTAATTTGCACAGTTGTTTGAAAATAGAAGGCCTTTGAACTGCATCACAGGGGCACTCATATGAATTGCTTTCTGGTCTAAACAAATAAAAAATAACACAGGTACCGATTCCGGTCATGGTTCTATTTGTTTTTTTACCCTGTTGTGTACAGGTATTTCAAAAAACTCCTTCATTTTTAAGAAACTGAAAATCGAAAAAAAATTTCGATTTGCCTTGGTCACCCAAGGTAAAAAATTTAGGCAAAATTCAAAAAAAATTTTTTTTGAATTCCCGCCAAAACATTTTTAAGGGATATAGGGACTCTAAGAGACTCTATATGCATTTTATGGTCAAGAGTACTTCTCGGAATCATGTCTAAGGTAAGAGAGTGCGCGCATCTCTAACTCTCAATCCTCTGCGCCCCTTTCGGGCGCTTGGGGCTTGAGGTTGAGATGCGCACACCCACATACCTTAGACACAAATCACTCGAAAGTGACTTTGGGCGCATGAAAAAGCATGCATACCAGAGTTTATTTATGCGGTAGCCCCAGCTAACAAATTATGTTCAACATCTTCTTGTTAGTGGGCTTTGTGTGATTAGTGGCCCTTTTTATTCCCTTCTTCTACCAATACAACCCTAAATCCCTTTAAAAATGTTTTGGCGGAAATTCAAAAAAATGTTTTTTTGAATTTTCTTAAATATTTTACCTTGCGGGACCAAAGCAAACCGAAAGTTTTTTTTCGATTTTTTTGAAACCAAAGTGTTTCCGTGCCGTTTCAGAGCACGAGAAACAATATGAGACGGGTCCTTTCCCCTTCACGAAAAGTAAATTTTTCGCTAGCTGGGGGGGGGGAGGGATTCTATAGTATAGATGAAAAAGTATGCTAAAATACTCTAAATAACCATGGGTTATCAGAACTTGAAGTAAAATTTTTTTGAGACAAATTTCAATTTTTATATTAGAAGCTGTTCACAAAGACTTCTTTTATCATGTGAAGCAGAGAAAAGAGCTTGAGACCTATGTTCGGGTCACTTTTTGAACATTTTGGGACCTTATGTACTTTGGGGGCACCGATTTTTCACCAAAATTTTTACGTTTTATATAGTGATCAAGTTAATTATGGTGATTTAATTGACCATGATCACTTAATCAACATATTTTCTATGGTCACTAAGAGACGGTTAACATAATTATTATGATTATAGAATCAACATGTAAAAATTGAAGAAAAAACCGAGGTGAAAAATCGGTGGAACCCCCCCCCCCCCCAAAGTACATAAGGTCCAAATTTTGGGGGGGGGGGGGGAGGTTGGATCAGCAGAGTGAACGGAACAAGTACTCGGATTTTCAATAAACAAATTTATTGCAGTCTAGCGTCAGATTAACGCACCCATCGGATTGAGAAAAGTTCAAAAATAATGCACTTCTGTATTTTTGAGGTTTTTTGGCTATTAATGAAATTCGATATAGATCTCCTCGCAATAGCGCACTTTTTCGATATAAGGCCAATTACGAGGCGGTAATTGAAAAATTGACTGCATTACTTACTTCTGTTGGACTGTGTATTTGTTTCCAGCAAACTGAAGCACATTATCTAACTGGTGACCATAAAGTTCGGAATGGACTTTTGAACTAATTTTTAGCAATAAAATTTATTCCCCGAAAATATTCCAAACATATGGTTTTGTAGCTCTTTCCATCCTCTTTCGAATGGTATATAAAGTTTCATTAGAATATTTTATAAAAGCCATTATTTGGTTACAAACATATGTGAGGTCATTTTAGGATGTTGATAGGCATTTTTATCACTTTAGCTGATCAAAATTTTAATTAAAAGTTCAAGGCTACAGCACAATAAAAGCACCATGTTGTAGCGCAGTTCAAGAGCTACAAAAACCACTTTACAGAGTAGCTTTTAAAAATCTGAGTGTTGAGATATGGCTTTTTTGAAAAAAAAACAATTTCTTGAAAAATAACCAAAATCAAATTTTATCCAAATTTTTTAGATTTCAGTCATTTTCAAGAAATTGATTTTTTTGAAAAAGCCATATCTCAACACTCAGATTTTTAAAAGCTACTCTGTAAAGTGGTTTTTGTAGCTCTTGAACTGCGCTACAACATGGTGCTTTTATTGTGCTGTAGCCTTGAACTTTTAATTAAAATTTTGATCAGCTAAAGTGATAAAAATGCCTATCAACATCCTAAAATGACCTCACATATGTTTGTAACCAAATAATGGCTTTTATAAAATATTCTAATGAAACTTTATATACCATTCGAAAGAGGATGGAAAGAGCTACAAAACCATATGTTTGGAATATTTTCGGGGAATAAATTTTATTGCTAAAAATTAGTTCAAAGTCCATTCCGAACTTTATGGTCACCAGTTATATCAACCAAACAGAATTTGTCTCTCTGTGCAAAATGACAAACATCGTGAAGTTCATGCTTCTTAGTATACTGCCAACCAAACCATCCCTTTCTGTTCCAAGTTTGTGGCACAACAGGAAGCCCATAATATTGTGAAATCCATAAGCCATAGTTGCCAAATGGGTGCTTTGTAAAACTAATTTGACGAGTCCATACCTCAGGCTTGCAGTATATCCATATATTGGCAAAATCAGCCAAATTTCTAAGGAATTCAAATAAATTGTCAGCCATCTGAAATATGCAAGAAGCGTCAATTTTTTTTATAAACATGATAAAGTCACATTAAAACGATGTTTTTTCCATGGATGTCAAAACTAGGGTTCTTGTCGTTATCCGGACTACCTCTACTATTTTTTCTCTGTAGTTCTGTTTATGGATAGAGGTAGTCCGTATAACCGACAAGAACCACTAGTGTTGGCAGTTGGCGAAAATCGAGAATCGAGAAAGACAAAGTTTTTGAGAATCGAGATTCTCAACAAAAAATTTCGAGAATATCGACGAGAAACACGATAGAGGCCAGAAATTCCTTTATTCGTACTCCGAACAAACACTAGACGAACAAATTAATAAGTAAAGTTAACATCAGAAAGAGCACGGTTCAGACAAATGAGCTGCTCGGCAGTTTGCTGTATCAGAGTCTTTCTTCTTTCCGAACAGATCAATTTTCCATATATTGTGAGCCATGCTTGCCTACACAAACGTATGGCTTAATTCACCTTTAGGACCCTCTTTTTTGCCTTGTCCCCTGTTGTTTTTTGTTGAAATATGCCTTGGTCCCTCCTGTCCATTATAGTTATATTCATACTGTGATCATGGTGATCACCTTCAAAACAACAGGGGGGACCAAGGCATTTTCAACAAAACAAAAGGGGACCAAGGCAAAAAGGGGGACCTAAAGGAGAACAAAATGTATATGATGAGGGCAGATACAACAAGAATATAAGTACAGGTACAGTAGCATATAAATTGTCATAAATGTGCAATTGTCCTAGCAGTTACAAGTAAGATAAAAGAAAAACAATTTCATGTCGAAACAAAATTTCTCAAAAATGTCGAGATCTCGACGAGAAAGGAAAAATTGAAATCGAGGATCGAGAAAGGCAACATTTTCGAGACGAGAAACGAAAAATTCTTGAAATTTTCTCGTCTCGATGCCAACACTAGTCAAAACAGCCAAAATGACCAAAATTAGTATAAATTTTTGGCTGCTTTTTGGCTGTGTCTTAGTCGTCTACTTTTCAGCGACCCATTGCTCGGCGGAAAATTTACCAAAACGGTCACATATAAGCTTGTTCGAAAGATCTACTCTTGCTGAACCAAATGTATGTTTGAGTTTGGATTTCTGATTTAAAAAATTAAGAGAAACAGTCCTTAACTTTTGGCCTTTTCGGATGTTTTTGAACTTTTTTAAGCCAAAAACAGCCAGAAAGATATGGGCTGCTTCTCTTGATTTTCAAAATATAATATAATTTATAACTTATAATTTAATATAACTTTATAATTCATAATATAACATAAAACATAATTTTTACTCTTAATTCTTAATTTTCGAACAAACGTTTGGATCAGCACGAGTAGATCTTACAAACAAACTTAAATGTGACCGTTTTGGGAATTTTCCGCCGAGCAATGAGTCGCTGAAAAGTAGACCACTAAGAAACAGCCAAAAAAACCAGCCAAAAATTTAGCCTAATTTTAGTCATTTTGGCTGTTTTGACATCCATGGTTTTTTCACAACTGATAGCATTTGCATAGTACTGAAATACCGTATAACCTCTTCAATACCCCATGAAGGATTTATTTTAAGCCCCTGAAAAATTTCGAAATTATAGATCGAAAATGGCCTTAACTCTGAAATCCTAGTCAAAAAAATGAGGGGTGGGGGTTATTAGAGGGTGGGGGATTAATAGAGGTTACGGTAGTCTCGTGGCTTACATACGTGCACGCAGCGCCGGCGGCGCGCCGGCGCTGCGTGCACGTATGCTTGAGAGTACTTGAATTGCCTATTTTTCTATATTTATTCCTTGTTTTCTCATTTGAAATTGGTAAAAGAGGTCGGCTCTATATGTGTTGGGGTGCTCTCGAAAAAAAATTCTCCGACAGTCTTTGAAAGTGTTTATTCATTATTTTAATCATAATAAAATGTAAATATTTTCTTAGATCAAACAAATTCCCTAGGTCCTTTAAGCTAATTTTAGTAAATTAGGCTAATGCTTGGGCAAGGATAGGCCAGCGTATGTTGAGCCAGACTCGAACATGTCTATCTTACTCCTTTTAAAGTTTGAGGAAAATGTTTGAGCCCGTCTTAACATACGCTGTCCTACTTTTGCCTAAACTAATTTTCCAAAAAAAAATCAATAAGGGTTAGATTTTCAAATAAAGTAATGAGAAAACACAGGTTTTTTTTAATTCTGCCAAAGATTAAAAATGTTCAAAATGGCAGTAAATTTTGCTAGCTAACCAATTTGCATACTAACTTGATCTGGAGTAGACGATTGGTACTCCACCTTCACGGCCAACATATCTTTGTCCTTGTCGAAGTCTACCTTTATCAAAGCAGATTTCAAGTTTTGCACCTGTAGCTGTATGTCCGCCATAACATGAAATATATGGCTAGCAGCAACCACTATTCATTCTTTTTGGCCTCATTCCAATTGCCGGCAAATGATGTATCCTGCGAATAGGCTCCCTATAAGATTACGAAATATTTAGTAAGTTTTATTTGTCTAAAAAGGCATTTAATTAATTGGCAAAAAAAGCTGTATTGTCTTAGCCCAAATTTTCTTCCGGCTAATAGTATTTCGTAACTATTTTGGGAAATTTGGATTTTATTCAATATGATTTTTCATTAAAAAAATTTCGAAGAGGCTAGAAAAACTGAATTTTTCTCCGAGAATTCAATAATTATGAAATAACTTTGACGCTCAAATGAAAATTGACTAGCATGAAATAATTTTGCTAATTTCTTGTTAAAAGTGGCTTTTCATACAAAATACCTCTGAAGCTCCGATAACAGCAGCTCTAATGCCCTTATTATTTGCTTTGACCCAATCTACTGGGTGGTGGCCAGCTTCTCAACATCTATTCCTTCGGCAATAAATTCTTTACACGTTTTTGCTGAAAAACCCATTTTAGTAAAAGCTGTATAACTAATTTACTCATTTACCCCGTCAATAATTCATTTACCCCGTCAAATTCGAATTTTCGGTGAAATACTGCAGTAAATTTTGCGGGAATCCAAATTTTATAGTCAAAAATGACTTGGATCGCTCCAAATCGTACTCCAGAGTGGCCAGAAGCCCTGAAATCTGGTTTTTTGGGGCTGACCGAAGAGGGGGGGGGGTAAACTTTTTGCGAAAATTCGATTGAGCGAATCAAAATTCCGGTCCGATCGACTGAATCGCTCAGAATTTCCGGTTCATGGTGGTTTTGAGCATTTCCGGGTGGAATTCTGAGCGGTTCAGCCGATCGGACCGGAATTCTGATCGGCTCAATCGAATTTTTGCAAAAAGTTTACCCCCCTTTAGTCAAACCCCAAAAAACCAGCTTTCAGGGGCTTCTGGCCACTCTGGAGTGAGATTTGGAGCGATCTAAGTAATTTTTGACTATAAATTGGGATTCCGCAAAATTTACTTGCAGTTTTTTACCGAAAATTCAATTCGACCGGGTAAATAAATAATTTGACGGAGTTGATCAGTAATTTGACGGAGTAAAACAATTAGAGCCCTTTTAGTGAAAATCTATTTTCACAGAATTTTCATACCTTTCGCAAGTGTGCTTCTGTGTTACCAGCAAGAAATATAGACATATTAACAAAAAAATATGTAAAAGAATACTAGATTCTCTTTGCTTTCACTGAATTATAACAAAGAGTGATTGAAAAATATGCTTGCTTTTTAACGGAGTACGGTCAACAAAACAAGGAGAAGAAATTGATTTGAGAAATTAATTTTATTGACATTGATCTAATCCACCTTTTTTCTTTTAGAAAAAGTAAAAAAAAAAGTAGTGGCTCGTTCAGAGACCCGAGTTGGAGTCGGATGTGATGCCATTACTCTGACTCCAACGCCAAATTTCTGAAAAGGGCATAACAGATCTAACTGATAATTGATCATTGTTTGCATACGATAATGTGTTTATCGATGAAGTACAGTCTTAACGGTGTCCTTGCAAAATTCCAAAAGAAGTGTGGGACGAAAAGAGCAGCGAGATATAATTATCGAAATATCTTCAGGAACACGAACTGTATTTCTTACTATAGCACCATTTTTTCACTCTTGAAATTTTAAAAGTGTTCGAGCGATTCTAAAGCACCCTATCATGCAGAATGATTAATTAAAATTACAAAACAAATTTTATGTGAGTGACACATTACCATCAATCATTGTATTGAAAAACTTTTTAAACTATGCTAAATAAATTACATATCTGTAGTTCCCAATCAAGCAAAACATCTGCCTGTTTTCAACAACAAAGAGTCAGTCATAGAAAAATTCTCTTAAAATGCAAATGGCAAAGTGATGGAGTATACACTACAAACTGCTCTGACCCTTTATGTTTTCTTTACCCATGTCAGCTTTTTGATAAGAAAACAGAATTTGCAAAGCCATTTCTAACGCGCAATTTATTTTGAAAGCTAAAATGTCACATAATCAATAGGTTGGCCTCCCTCCCCCCCCCCTCCCCCCGCTTTTCGACCAATATTCCTTATACCTCCCCCCCGCTCCTCCCCCCCGCAAAAAAAATTGGCCACCTCCCCCCCGTTCTCCCCCCGTTTCTCCCCCCCCCCCCCCCGCTCCCAAAATGACCCCCGTCTCGCCCCCGCAAAATCCCAGTCGAAAAAACTCTTGGATGAGGTCATTTCAGAATGGCAGCCGAGAAGGGTCAAGATTTATCGAACCAGAGGAGTGGCAATATCGTAGCTTTGACTTCAGAAGTGTTTCAAAAGCCTCAGATTCATCTAGACTGCTGTTTCGAAAATTTCAATCCCGAGGCTTATAAATTAATCAGCACCCCCCGCCACTGCCCCCCGCTCACAGCTTCTCCCCCCCAGCTCCTCCCCCCTCCCCCGCAAAAAAAATTGGCCACCTCCCCCGCTTCTCCCCGCAAATTTTTTTAGTCTAATCTCCCCCCACCCCAAAAAACGGGGGGGGGGGAGGCCAACCCTAATAATCAATGCACTGTAAAACAGTAAGTGCTTCTCAGTTAACTCTGTTGTTCATTTAAAAAATTCACGCAAAATCAGCTTTGAGGACCTTGTGGCACAATGTGCGCCCCAAATTTAGCTTGGTCCCCCCTGTGGTTTTCCTTGAAAATGCCTTGGTCCTCCCTATTGTTTTGAAGGTGATCATGGGGGGGGGGGCCACGGCATTTTTCAAGGAAAAACAACAAGGGGGACCAAGCTAAAATTTTGGGCGCACATTGTGGACAAGTTCCGCTTTGATAGACAAATCTATAATTGTATAAATTCTGTATAATCTACAAGGTGGTTCGAAAGTTAAAGCACCTGGTTAGCTATTTAAAAGCGATTTTTGTAATTTTGAACTATTTATAAAAAAAAAATTCCTCGATATCTGACCCCTATCTTCTTTGGCTATCGTGTAAAAAGCGATGCTTTAGCGGGACTTTGCGGATTGAGTTTCAGGAAAAAGGCAACTTTCAGGTATCGCCGAACGCTTGTGGGGACAGAGTGGCGAAATCTGCTCTTTTTGGGTGCAGGCCGTTTCGTCGCCACAATTTTCGTCGCCACAATTTTCGTCGCCACAATTTTCGTCGCCCATATTTTCGTCGCCCACAATTTTCGTCGCCATCATATTTTCGTCGCCACATTTTCGTTCGCCACAATTTTCGTCGCCCACACTTTTCGTCGCCACAATTTTCGTCGCCCGCAATTTCGTCGCCGGCATATTCTTTGCTTGAGTTGTTAAATCGAGCATGACTGTATTTTTGTTGGCACAATTGTCTATTGATTTTACGTGTTTAGCGTCGTTACGGTTTGTCACGCTTCTTTCTCTTTGTATTTGTTGGCTGTACTTGAAAACACCCGTCAAAAACATTAAATCTCCAGTCAAAATAATTGAATCTCCCGTCCAATTTTTAAAAGTTCTCCTTCTCGGTGTATATGTTTCAAATTTTTTAATTTTTTCATCAGCATGTAGCCCTGAAATTTCTAGTTTCTGATAAGATGTCAATTAGGTTGATACAATTTTGAAAAGTGGTAGAACAGTTCGTTTTGAAAAAAGTGTGGTTTTGAAAAACTCAATTTTTCTCCTGTTTTTCAAAATTGTATCAAGCTAGTTGATAGCTTATCAGAAACTAGAGATTCAGGGCTACAAGCTTATGCAAAAAAAATTCGACACTATACACCGAGAACGAGAACTTTAAAAAATCGGACGGGAGATTTAATGATTTTGACGGGAGATTTAAAGATTTTGACGGGTGCTTTGATTTGAGCCTTTATTTTCATAGAACTGGCATTTTTATGTTTATGTTGCTCAGCTCTATGTATTGGTCTCTGAACGTACGAGAACAATACTGGCAGGAAGATGAAAGTACAAAGGTCCACCGGTTTGTCCACCAAATATGCGGCGATGAAAATTGTGGGTGACGAAAATTGTGGCGACGAAAATTGTGGGCGACGAATATTGTGGGCGACGACAATTGTAGCGACGAAAATTGTGGCGACGAAAAATTGTGGCGACGAAACGGCCTGCACCCCTCTTTTTTCTTTCTGTTTATTTACAGCAATGCTTAATGGTATGCCTACAACATGATGTGTAATCCGACGCAAGCAAAAAGCTCTTTTATCATGGAGAAATGGTTTTTGAAGCAATAGCAAAAACTTGAAAAAAAATGTTTTTTAAAGGAAGGAGAAAAATTCGGCGTATTTTGTGTTTTTCACCCATCACTCACATGTATAGAAAAATTTGATTCATTTTTCAAAAAGCCTTGCGTTTTCTACGTAAGATTCACTTGACAGATCCGAAAGAAGAATGCAATAGAAAGTTGCATTCCTCACCCTTTACCAATTTTCCAAATAGCATTTTGACGTAAAACCTTTTTCTTTCTTCTTTTCTAACCAGGCTTGTTAGAGTATGTTGCAGCATGACCAAACCCCGAATCTTCTTCGCACCAGCATCTAAACGTGACCATTGATTTTATTCGAGCGTTATAACTAGGGTTGGCGAAAAAGTGACCAATTTCGTACAAAAAAAAAGATGCTGAACATAGTTTTGAATACTGGGGCCTACCGCATAAATAACTCTGGTATGCATGTTTCTTCATGCATCCAGTCACTTTCGAGTGATTTGTGTCTAAGGTATGTAGGTGTGCGCATCTCAACTCCAAGCCCCAAGCCTTCTGCGCCCCCGAAGGGAGCTTGAGAGCTAGAGATGAGCGCACTCACTCGCCTTGACATGATTCCGAGCAAGACTCTTGATCAAAATGCATATACCGTATTTCCTCTAATTGCCCCCCCCCCTCCAATTGCCGCCCCCCCCTATTTTTCGAAACCGTTTTTAACCTTTTTTTGCACAATTTTTGGCGGTTAGTTATTAATAAGAAGATGTGTCCAAGATCATTGTTTGCTGAAGAGGTATATGTAAGCAGGATCGATAAATATTCACGTGAACAATAAGTCTACAACAACAAGTCTACCTTAAAGGGGGGGGGCAGACTTTATATACGCATCGTCTTAGGTCACTGGTTCGACTACCACTGGCTGCAGACCTTATTTTTTCTCTTTTTTTCTTTACAAGTTTGGTGTCAAAATGTAGCTAACATCTCATCTTTCATTTGAGCTATCATACAGATAAAAAGTTTGTATAAAGTTAGAGCTAAAATTTAAAAAAACATTAAACCGTGTCCAATTTGATGAAATCCTCAATAGGATTATCAATCAAGCAATCAATTGCGACCATTTTCAGCTTCACTGTCAGCAAATGATGTAATTTGGAGATTTCCATGCACATTACTGGCTGGTATTGAATTGACATCATTAAAAGTTTTTAAAATATTAGCTCTAACAAAATATTACCTTCTACCTTGTATGATAGCTCAAATGAAATCTCATATCTTGGCTTTATTACTGTGTATGAAACGTGTGACTTGTCGAAAATATGCATAAATATCAATCAAAGCAGTAGAAGAAAACCCTCAAAACCATCGATTATCGGAGCTCTAGCCTATTTTTCAGCCTACGGATAAGCTACACTAGGTGTGAAACCCTGCGTTGGGCTCTATGACATTTGCGGCTTGGACATTTGCGGCGCGACACTTGCGGCCGACTTTTGCGGCCGAAATTTGCGGCTAAGACTTGCGTCGCGACATTTGCGGCTGACACTTGCGGTCGTCTTTTGCGGCTGACATTTGCGGCCGACATTTGCGGCTGTTCTGGTACTTGCAGTTTACTCACATTTTTCAGCACTGAGTTTTCATAACATTTCTATTTCGAAATCCTATTATTACTGCTATGTATGCAGCGATAAATGATCTTACAAACGAGCAATTCAAGAATTTTTGAGCTCTGTACAGTATGGACTGGGAGAAACAACTTTAATCGTTGGGATAACTAAACATATATTGTTTTCAATAAAAATATTATGGCAGTTGTTTTATTTGTATCACTAAATAGTTTCAAAATCACGAAAAAATGAATTATGACTTGCATTTGAAAGCTAAGTTATTGGGATAATTTTTAAGATGAAATTTTTCCAAAACATAGAGATGATAATGTTAGAAGAGTAAGTAACAAGTACCAGAACAGCCGCAAATTCGGCCGCAAAAGTCGCCGCAAAAGTCGGCCGCAAGTGTCAGCCGCAAATGTCGCGACGCAAGTCTTAGCCGCAAATGTCGGCCGCAAGTGTCAGCCGCAAATGTCGCGACGCAAGTCTTAGCCGCAAATGTCGGCCGCAAAAGTCGGCCGCAAAAGTCGGCCGCAAGTGTCGCGCCGCAAATGTCCAAGCCGCAAATGTCGGCCGCAAATGTCGGCCGCAAATGTCGGCCGCAAATGTCGGCCGCAAATGTCGGCCGCAAATGTCGGCCGCAAATGTCGGCCGCAAATGTCGGCCGCATAAGTCGGCCGCAAGTGTCGCGCCGCAAATGTCCAAGCCGCAAAAGTCGTGGCACCCTGTGTTGATGTTTTGTCGAATAGTCAAAAGCCCGAGGATGATTTTTATACGAAATTGTTAAAAAAAAGAAAATTACATACATGGTGTGCAGCCGCTGTAGTCGAACCTGTGACCTACGACCTACCTATATATATGCAGTTTTCCCTGCCTTTAATTTGGCTGCCCTGGACAAACAATTGGCCTAAAATTTCTGCCCAAAAATCATAAAAAATTTGAAAATAGGATAAAAAATTTCATTGTTGGAGTGGTAAATTACTTCAAATAATAATCGAAAAATAAGCGCCCCCTTTTAATTGCCGCCCCCCCCCCCCCTAATTGCCGCCTTTATTGTAATTTTTTAAAATTTGCCTTGGTAGCCCTAAAAAAAATCTGGCAATCACCCCCTGTTGTTTTGAGAATTTTTTTATAATAAGAAAAAAGTCTGAATTTTTTTTATTTTGTCATAGTTTCGACATCGTTTGTCACGCAAAGTTATAAAAAACAGGGTACATTTTATTTTCAGCTTCATCTTTACTAGATAAAAAATATTTCTGTCAGGTGAAAAGTACATATTAACGGAGGAATTATGCGAAAAAGGTGATAATAAGACAACAAACATAAAAAATGAAACGAAGAAGTGAAAAATTGCTAAAAAAGCAACAGAGTTTAACTTAAGAAAACTTCTAAAAAATTTTGCAAGAAAAAAATCAACAGGGTGACCAAGGCAACTTTCTTTTGGAGGGGTGCGAACACATATAGAGCCAAAAATTTATTAACGTCATTGTTGATTCAGAGTGATTTTTGATTGTCAGTGAGGAATCCAATTTTTGTGTATTCTACAAGATTTTCTACCATTTTATCAGTCATTTCTTCTTCTGGCTCATCGATATTTCTCATTTTATGTACAGTAAATTTTTGTATTCCTTGAAGCAATGGAAAGTTTTTGTTTGGCATAAGTCTTAAAAGCTTTGATAGATTCCATTTGGGAATATCCACATCTTCAAACTGTTTTTGTTTGGCATTATATTGCTTTGTTTTCTTGTCGTATTCCAAGCTACATAATCTAATTGGCAATCTTTAACTATTCCAATCATTGCTTTCGGATGAACATTTCTCATTTTTTCATCAGTCATCTGTGCATCTATTTCAAGCTAAAATCTTAAGTTCTTAATTTGATACACATCAAATCGAATGAAGGTGTAATATTAAAATTTCTGAGAAAGACTTTAAAGTCATCTACAGATATATTTGCTGGAAGTTCATTTCATCATACGCTGTTTGTTTACTTAATTCGCTATACAGATTGACTTTATAAAGAAGTATTGGCACCGTTTGAAAAATTCCAATCATTGTATTGGCTTTGATGTTTTTATATTTTCATTAGTAATCTCCTGGCTATCTCTAGTTGTTTAAAATGATTCTGCATTATATGATACACTCTGAAATGGTTTTTTTAACATTTTCAAATCCGTTACATATTTTTTTCATGTTAATCTTTAATTGCTCTATGGATAATTTACATGATATCAACTCTTCTTCCAGTTATGTCTGCACTTTCTCTTTTCATTTAGCTTCTGTAGGTTGAAGCTCTCAATATCATACAAAAATATTGGAATCTGATTATAACGTAAACCAACTTTAGTATGTGCTTGTTATCGACCATTATTTGATCTGTTATTTCTGTGTCTAGCACAAAATACTCCTCCTCGTTATGTTTGAAGTGTATTTTGATCTACTATAAAATGATAAAAATTTCGGGATTCTTTCAACGTGTTATAAGGTAAAATCTCGACTATCTCTATCTGTTAGAACATTATTTCGTATGAAACTTTTCAACTGATATAAATCCATCTTTACAGGAAATATCAAACTCTTTTTTAACCATGTGTTTTGTGAAGTAATCTTCATTCGGTTGTTTAACAATACAAAAATATTCGACATTTTGAATCAACGCTTTTTTTTCGAATTCATCATTTTTGGGTTTTAGATGTTTACTTTTCCATTCAACATTAATGAATTCCGCCAAGTCTTTTTTGTCATTGTTCACCTCTAATGTATTAGACTCGATCCAGCGGATTTCCAAAATCTTAAAATCTTTCATTTCATCAGAAGCGTAGGTATCTTCTGTGCAAGTAGGTTTCAGCTGGTTGCAGACAATGTTTTAGAAACATCGGTTTGAATTTTAAAAACTCATTATGATCACTTGAAGAAGCTTTAATTTAAAAAGGAATGATTTTTTCACAGTCTTTTTTATAATATGAATATCCACTTGAATTTTTCTATGATACTAATTAATTTAGTCATTTTAAAATCGATTACTGACTTTTCACTTATGTCAGCTTCTGGTAAATAGTCTTTATTCATCCGATATATCATGTAAAATCCTGAAAGAAGTTTTAAAAAAAAATTGAATTATTTTCAAACATCAAGTTGTGTCATGAGCATAGTGATGGAAATATTGAAATTTCGGGACTACCGGGACGGGACTTTTAAGAAAAAAATTTCGAGACCGGGACTTTTCAAAAATTTTGCCGGGACCAGAAAAAGTTTCGTTCGGGACTTCTAATACAGTCAACTCGATAATCCGTCACTCTCCATAATCCGTCACTCTCCATAATCCGTCACCTTCGTGACACTTTGTTTGGTTTGCCTTAAATAAATTAGGCTAATCCGTCACTCTTGATTATCCGTCACCCCACGGCCGGTCCCAAGGGGTGACGGATTATCGAGAGTTGACTGTAAAAGCATTCTTTCGAAAAAACTTCATTTCACAATATTACATCACAAAAGAGCTAGTAGTTGAAATTAACGACGCGTAGATTCTTGTTCAAAAAAATAGTTGTTCCGCATGCTCTGGAGAAAAATTCGAACGCCTGTAGTCGTATACATCCGCGCCACCGAGAATAGCTGTTCACTTGGTACGCTTGTAGTGGAGCTGATAAGTAGCGACAAGCTATTTCGCTAGTACAGGAAATGAACCTTCGTTTTTTCTTAAAAAAGTTGAGTTCATTGAACTACTCTTTTTGAAAGACTAGAGACGAAGAAAGACGAAAGACTTGAAAGACGAAAGACAAGAGAAAAATTGCACGAAAGCGAAAGATTGATAAGAAGAATAATGATAAATTGGCGAAAAAGCTAAAATGTGTAAATTTCTTGACAATGAATAAATAAAAAAGTCCCGAAATTTTTTCGATTTTCGGGACCGGACGCATACGCAAGTAGCGTCGAATTTTGTGACTCTATAAAAAACATTTTAATAACTTTTTTCACGAAACTAATGGATTACTGTGTTCACTTTATGAATCCAAAATCCTCTGATATAAATTCCCGCTCCACTAGTAGTCGAAAAGCTAATTCAGCCCAAATATAAAAAAAAAGACAAGACCATGGTTTTGTGCATTTGCAAATAATTTGAATTGGCGGGGACACTTTTCTTAGTAACGCACTGAACTCTTTTCAGTTACATCAAACGACTCAAAAAAGTAAAGCGCGAGACGAAAGAGAACTGTCCCCTGCCAACTCAAGTTTTGCGCATGCTCACTGCGCCCAAAAACCATGGTCCTTTAATTTTAGTCAAAAATTTATAAATATATTTTTTGAATCATGTGGAAATGCGCCGATCAGCAAAACAATGTTCTGAGATATTTCTGCAGTAAAGGATGGTCCATCGTAGCTGAAACTACATAGAAGAAGCAATAAATATAAAGGGCAGCAATGAAGCTTTTTACCCGAATAAAGGCCCAAAGAATGCTTAGATTATCGCACATTAATCATCGCTGCAATAACTTTTCTGATTGCAAAATTTAACTAGCGAAAATCGGAGTTTATCGTCCTCTACCTGTTAAAAATAATATATTTTACCATTTTAATAAATCAAAAATTACTTTCTCAAATATTTCAAGCTCGGAAAAACATTCAATGATGTAAGGTTTTAGTTCTTCTGCATGAGTGCCATCTGGGATCTTGAGATTAATTTCTTTGCGCTTTTGACTGTAATCATTCATTCCATAATAAATTAATATAACTTCATTCTCTACTAAATTTGACATTGGCTTATTTTTAATTAGTTTTTTCGGGAACGATTATAGCCGGATTGTGGTAATGTTTGTCGCCCGAAAATGCTCAAAATTATTTTTTTTTTCAAATTTCAGCAAAAAAATTTTTTGATAAAAATTTGAGTTTTTGCCTTGGAGGACCAAGGTAGTTTTCGGGTAGTTTTATACGTCTTCTAAGTAACCTTTATTACTAAAACGATAGAAAGTTATTTTCTGACACTTGTTTTTATAACAAATAGTTTTTTTTCGTAAACCAATTTCTTACCAGTATATGACTTTTTGCCTGGGGACCAAGGACCTAGACTAGTCTAAATAAAAGTGTATAAAATTACC
The DNA here is from genome assembly GCA_004194705.1 of Ditylenchus dipsaci. NCBI lineage: Eukaryota > Metazoa > Nematoda > Chromadorea > Rhabditida > Anguinidae > Ditylenchus > Ditylenchus dipsaci. The sequence goes on from SADC01000457.1 coordinate 76,121, forward strand.
AGTATTGGAAAGTCCAGCAAACGAGCTTTTGAATTGCAGTATCAATTGTTGTAAAAAAATCTGTTAATATGAACGTAAAAAACGTGTAATCAGCCAAGAAATCATTTTAAAGATTGTAAAACAAATGAACAAAACTGACAGAGTCTCTTTTTAGCTTTTCTGTTTATTGATTAATGTTTCTTGACATCATAAAATGTAAGAAAGCTTAGAACTTTCACAAGCTCTGTTAAGGATCGTGTTTGCTGTACAGCGTTCACAAGCAACATTTGCTCTAATAAAATATATAGCATGATCAGCCGTTCTATCAGGTCGTTCGATAAGTTAGTAGTTTTTTCAAATCCTTATTTCTTATTGATGTTGCAACCATATCTCTCTTCTTAAAATAATATTTTGTAGCCCTGCAGCTCTTCTTCCAAACGGCATATTGCTTTAGATTTATTATTTGAATAAGTCACTATTTGGCTCCAAACACTTGTCAGGTGATTTCGAGAAGTTGATCAGGATTTCATCACTTCAACTGGTCAAATGTTTTATTGAATTTAACGTTACAGCAACTTTTTTTTGTTTAGCGCAGCTCAAGAGCTAACACGATCCATTTTACAGAATAATTTTTGGAAATCTAAGCGTGGAGATATGGCCTTTTGAAAAAACCAGTTTCTTGAAAAAAACGACCAAAATTCGAAAAATTGGGAAAATTTGATATATAGAGTTGTCACTCTTCAAAGTTTCGAGTCGAGTGCTTGATTCGACATAGAATTTCGAAAGACAAAACATTTGAGCGCATCGAGATTATCTTTACAGCAGATAAAAAAACTGGTAACTCAGTTTTTAACAGTGTATACCTGGATTGCAAAAATGGAACCAAAGTCAAATAACCACTTGGAGCTGTGCGATTGCTAACCAGGTACAGTCAACGCTCTATACGGACACATAGGGACCGCGCTTAGCCGTACGTTATATGGAGTATGTTTCGATTCATAAATTTGTCCGTTATACAAAGATTTGTTGTTATATCGAGCTTTTTTTCGAACAAACACCAACTATAACATTCAATAACATTTTAGATGTGAACATGATTCTTGGTACATGAAAATTTGCCCGACAAAAATTTTCCCGACATAATTTGCCGACATAATTTGCCCGCGACAAAATTTGCCCGACAAATTTTCCCGCGACAAAATTTGCCCGACAAAATTTGCCCGATGTAATTTTCCCGCGACAAAATTTGCCCGACATAATTTTCCCGGCATTTTTAGTACAGTCGAACTTCAATATAACGAACCATGGATAAACGAACCCTGATATAACGAACATTTTTCGACGCCTTTTTGGCGAGTGATTACATTAAATGACTATAGTACACCCTCGATATAATGCACATTGTAGCCAGTCTACATAGAGGTTTTTATATCGAGGTTATACTGTTCATTCCTCGACATGATGCAAGACTTGACATTCTCAACTTTTATTTAGTGAACAAGCAAACATAACAACAAAACATTCAAGCTAACACATCAATTAATTCAAAAATTTCTCCATCATTCTCATCTTCATAATCAGGTTCTGGTGCAGTTAGAATATATGGACCCTGCCCCATCCGGAAATTGTACGCAATGCCTTCGAGAAACTGTAATGGAACGATGACTGGCCAATTATCCACCGCTTACACGACCAACCTTTTGATGCGTTCATCTGCAATGCGATACTTCAGTCTCTATAGAAAATTAGGTCGGAAAGTGTCCACTTTTTCGTCAACTGAAGAATTCGCTGCGAAAAATCAAAAAACCCGATTTATGAGGGCACGACCCAAGTTCATTCATTGTATACATTGCATGGAGTGTATCATTATCATTTCTTGTTCTCTGGATCGTTTGCTTTCGGCAGAAGACTTGGGGCAACGAATCTTGGATCCCAGAGACGCGAGCTTGGTTACGTACTTGGTTGATGATTGCGCCTGTTCCCTGAAATCAGAAATAAATACCATCACAATGAAACAAATAATTACCATTGTTGTCGTTTTAGCCAGATGCTTCTCTTTTCGGACAGCCGTACTGAGAATGCGTGACGGATCAGCTTCACACCCATGCGCTGTCACAATCCTGAAACAATAATAATGACATTTGACTCAAAATCCTCAAACGCTTACTTGATAATGTTCCATCTTGATTGAAACAAGCTCTTCCTCTAAAGCCCAAATCGTCGCTTGATCACACATAGTCGAGATGATGCCCACATTGTTGCCCTTCAGATAGCAGTGTTTAAAGAACATCCTTCATCATGAACAAATTTGGCATTACCTTGTTGAATTTGCAGCATGTGGACGGTAGTGAGGAAATCAACCTATAAATGAAAAACACTGAAATCGCAAAAGAGGTATGTAAATAAAAATTGCATATTGGATCGTTTTGCACAACAGCCAAAACACCACGCAGCCAGTTCGGATCGGTATTCATTGCAGCCTGAAACAATTTGAAATAAAACTGCAAATTCAAATAAGAAGCGAGATGAATAAAGCGACACGCACCCAATCAAAAATGAGAATTGCTTTTGAAATGCCAAAGAAAAAATGCCGGGAAAATTATGTCGGGCAATTTTGTCGCGGGCAAATTACTTCGGTCAAATTTTTGTCGGGCAAATTTTGTCGGGCAAATTATGTCGGGAAAATTTTGTCGGGCAAATTTGTCATGTACCCTGATTCTTTGAACATGATTTTTGGCTCAGTCTTCATATCCCTATTTGCCATTGAGTCGTCGAGTTTGCTGCACAATTGCATGATTTTTTTTAAATTGCTGAATGAGCTGAGTCCAGCAGTGGCTTGTTAAACAACTGATGGCGGGTATCCGTCAGTCTCTATCTTTCTGCTATTTGCTATTTAACAAGGATCTTTGCTGACTTTTTTAGAATTTCTCGTTGTTGCTGTTGTTGAAAGTGATGACACAACAGGTTATTGAAAGATTTGACTGAAGTCTAAAAAGCCAGCTTTCTCGACGGAAAGTTAATGGACGGATGATCGAAAAGTAAAGATATACGTAATTCCTCTAATAAGCCGGCCTCCCTGTGATTCAAAATCGTGTTTGGCATTGTGTTTTTGACCCATTTTTTGAAGACACCTCTTAGGCAAGTTACCCTCAATTTGTAGCCAGTGAGATGAGCTACAAATAGATGGTGACTTGCCTAACAGTGGTCTTCAAACATAGGTCAAAAACACAATGCCAGAAACCCGTTTTTTGAAACCCGTTTTTTGTTATTAGAGGAATTATGGTAGTTCAAAATTATCAGCTATCAAGTCTTTTTAAACAGTGTGTCGAAAGTTCTTGATGAATAAAATCTCAAAATCTCGATGCACAGCTCTGATGAAAAAATCAATTCTTTATAAAACGCTTTATTAATCACCTTCACTACCCAAATAAAAAATTCCGTACTATAATTCAACCAAGTTGCAAAAATTAAGGATAATTAATAGGGCACTCGAACATTCTAAAATACAGATTGTCACATTCTGAGTCATTGATCGCCTTAAGAAAACAATCAAAATAACGGTTTCAGAGAGAGCCATAGCCAGTCTAGGCTGTTATCACAATCAGGGCTCGGAGCGTTAACTAAAAAAATATTTGTAATAACCCCTCCCCAAATCAACTTCTTTAAAGTGTTTTCAAACACCCCATATTGACCTCAAATGGCACCCGGAGTTCAAAAAAAGACATTATTTTAAAGTTCTGGTTTATAAAAATTGAACCTTGAAATGACCCGAAAGTACCCTTTTCACCATTTTAAAAGAGATTTAGGGCTGTATTGGGGCATGAAAGGATCAATAGTGGCTAATTTCGGAAAAAAGGAAGATGTTGAACATAGTTTTGAATACTGGGGCCTAGCGCATGAAAAAACTATGTATACATGCCTTTTCATGCATCCAGAGAGCGCAGGAAGTGGTATGCCCAAGTAAGGTCGCTTTTTTCAGCTGCAAAAGTCTTTCTTTGCTGAGAATATCATTGCTGCAATTTTTTGCTGCAAATCGACTTTTCTCACTGCAAAATTTTTTAGGTAGGACTATACTTTAGTGCGGTTGCTCAAAAACGCGTTTTAAGTATTTTTTTCGACGTAATTCATGTGAAACGTTCAAAAAACATGTTTTTAGGTGTGGGAAAAAACCAAAAACTGAAAAAAAAAATTTTTGGAAAATTTTCATTTTTTGGTCTAAAATTGGTATTTTTCGGTCTTTTTCACAGTGTTCGATTTCCGGACAAGGCAAAATATGGTGCATATTACATGTTTTTATTCTCGGATTCATTTCTAGGGTGAGCTAGTGTGCGCATCTCTAACTCTCAAGCCCCTACGCCCTCCGGGGGCTTGGGGCTTGGGGCTTGGGGGCTTGGAGTTGAGATGCGCACACAAGCGCACCTAGAAACCAAACACTCGATAAGCAAATTATGCATATATAACACGCATAATACTTTTTTTATGCAGTAGGCCCTGCAAATCAAAGCATGTTTATATTTCATTTTTGGTTCATTCATTTTTATTCAATAGTTGATCATACATTTTTCAAAAAACAGTATTTAAGTATCATAAATAGCTTATCTTATCAAAATTTAAAAATTTGCCTTGGTCCCCCAAGGCAAAAACCAAAAAAAAACACGCAAATTTTTTTTTTCGGTTTTTGGTTTTTCCCACACCTTAAAACATTTTTTTGAACGTTTCACATGAATACGTCGAAAAAAAATACTTTAAAACGCGTTTTTGAGCAACCGTACTAAAGTATAGTTTAGCCATTTTTTACAGCAAAGAAAGCCGGTTTGCATAAATGTAGCAGAGAAAAGTCTTATTAAGTCCTGAACCACTTTTTTTTTCTCAATATTTCAGTTTCTGATCATCAATAAGGTTACGAAATGTTACAACTGAAAAATACTACTATATAATTTACAAAAAAGCACACTAAACATAATACATATCTGGTGCCAATTATACCTTGGTCCGCCCTGTATTTTTTTTTGAAAAATTCTTTCATTATCCCTACTTATTATGGTTATGATGAAACTGTCATCATGGTGATTATTGTGATCACCTTAAGCATGATCACCTTAAGAACAAAAGTGAGAATCAGTTGACGCAATCGAATTGATAAGAAATCGAGAACTTGGCAAAGCTATGATTCATCTGAAAGAGAATATTTCACAGCACTATTTTTGTAATCGAATAGCTCAAAGTAAACAAAAAGGCGAGACAAAAAAATAATAAGAAACCTTGAGAACCGGCAGACCTATGGGTACCTTGACACCCAACGGCGCCCAGACACAGAATTCTAGATTCACAGTGACCTTTAGCTGAAAAAGCAGTTTTCTGAAGAAAAAATAAACGGAAAATTTTTTTTTTCAGTCGCAAAAGACACTGTTTTTTGGAGCAAATCCACTTTTTTGGCGCAAATTTTTGCTTTGCATAATTTAATTAAAAAATTTTAACTTTTACAAACAGTTTAAACATCATCATGTAGCCACGCTCTTCTAGTTTCCAATAAAGATATCAAATCAGAACACAATCTAGTTGATATTTTCAGCTTTTTGCATCACAATTTATAAAGATGATAAACAATACATGATAACAATACATTTATGTACAATACATGATACCTCATTAGAAACTAAAAGAGCGTGGCTACATGATGATGTTAAAACTTTTTTAAAAAGTTGAAAATGTTCAATCTAATTACGCAAACAAAAATTTGTCCTAAAAAGTGGATTTGCGCCAGAAAAAAGTATTTTTGCGCTAGAAAAAACTATTTTCCAAAATGAACCACATCTTCTGAAAATAGCTACAAACATAGTTTAAATGATATTTTTCGCGGGTAATTCATAATGTGTCCTTTTTCGGACGTGACTCTCGGTCGAAAAAACGTTTTCAGAACATATTAATAAAAAGAAAGCAGTTTATCAAACAAAATAGTTTATAGATTTAAGATATTTCAAATAGAAGAAAAGTTAAGTGAATTAAGTAAAAAATCAGTGCTTTACGTAAGTCATTTAAAAGTCTATTTGCTTGTTAGAAGTCTTTTTTCATGTTCAGCTATAACAGCTTATCAAGAACGTGGAAAAAAGCTGAAAGTGTCTTCAAATTTGCTTCAAAAACGGTAGGTTTTCCTCTGGTACTGTCCCAAGGTTTTTTCATCTGTCATTCTTTTAGGTTTCGCATTTCAGCAGGTTCTTATTGTTTTTTCACATTATTTATTAGTTGATTACAGAAACTTTACAGGATTCTTTACATCCCGAATTCTAAAGTTGAACAGGAACGGACCTACTTGTGCGAAAAAAAATTTCAGGTGGTCAAGCTTTTTTGACAAAAACCGTATTTATCGCACATCGAGCATTTTTCGACATCATGAATTTCATTAAGAAAAATAAGTCGGTTTGTGTAGATAAGTTCAAGCGAGTCTGTAAGAGGTTAGAGGTCGGCAAGCAAGCCTACTACCAGACATAAGAAATTAAGAAAGATCCCCAATGTTCGATTTTGATGTGTGATAATAAAGGGCTTGGCCAAAAAAAGTCCTTAGAAACAATCGAAAAATTTTAAAAAAATCAAAAATAAAATTTAAAAAACGTATAGTCAATTTCAAATATTGCTCCAAATGTCTGGCATTTTGTTTTAACTGAAATGTTTGTAAATTCGATTTTTGAAACCCTGTGCTCCGCAAACTTAATAGGCTAAACGTGGTAATTGGTGTTCTCATAAAGCACCCCAAAATAATGTTTTAAAAAATTTCAGCTGGTCAAGTTTTAATGAGCACCGGATATTTTTAGCAAAAATTTATGAAAAAGTTGGTTGTTGACCTCGATCCCCAAGGTGAAGTCGAATATTAGTCAAATTATTTTTATAAAGATGGTCAGTCGCTTTCTAGAAAAAAAAACACGTTACGTACATGTTTTAATTGCTGAAACGCCAAAAATTTCATTTTGCGAAATAAACCTATGCAGTCAACAAAATCGATTCATGCCTTTTTCTTTAGGCCTTTTTCTTTGGAAATTATCTTATTTTGCACTATCAAGAGTACTTCTCGGTATCATGTATAAGGTAAGTGAGTGCGCGTATCTCTCGCGTACCTTCTGCACCTTCTGCGCCCCCGCAGGAGTCGCAGGAGGCTTGAGGGCCAATGAAAAAAAAATCGAATTGTTCTGGATTTTTCACCTTGGAAGACCAAGCAAAACAAAAAAATTCTCTTTCACAAAATTGTTGACCATTTCCTGGATGAATCGGAGTCGAGAAACACGAATATGCAATCGGTTTTCAAAATTTGACTCAAAAGTAGGTCAGAGTTGGACGCGGGTGTCAAGTAAAGTCTAGCCAAAAAAAATGACTGGAAAGAATGAAAAGTGTAACTTGCATTCGAAAGCTAAGTGATTGTGATTGAAATGCTAAGATAAAAATTTTATAAAATTCAGTGCCGAAAAATGTAAGCGAAGTGCAGATACTAAACAGCCGCAAATGTCGGCCGCAAAAGTCGTGGCACCAAGCCGTGCGAGAGTATCCAGCAGAATTGTAACAAACGACCTATTTTCTAAGCTCTATTACAGCTCTCAATTTCGTGTGTCTTTATTTTCTTATTTCTGCCAGTTTTACAGTTGAACTTTTGCTTTGCTCAATAAAAATTTACATTAAAAGATGGATGTTTTCAAAATTATTATCGCGATGTACTACTTATCACTTTGCCGTCCCAATTTGAATCTGCTGACCGTCTTTATTTTTTTCACCGGCCATTCACCGTCCCGTCCTGACATTTCACGACCGGCCGTCCTACTGGCCGTCTTTTTTTTTAAATTTCGCCGGCCTTCGGCCGACCGTCTACTTCTTTTATTGGACGGCGGCCGTCCGATTGTCTCACTTTTCGGCGCCGTCCGGACAGAGACGGAGACAGGACGGGCCCGGAAGACGGCGCGTCACTATGCTCATAGGGGTGAGTTATTAGAAAGAGGTGAGTTATTTTTGACTCAGCGCTCAGAGGGGTGAGTTATAAAAAGGGGAGTTAGCACGAGAATTGCTGACTGTAACGTTTGACTACCTGGCAGTCAAAAAGCCTGCTGAGGACGATGATTGCAAAATTAGGCCTCCTCGCTAGAGTATTATACTCAATTACCGCAATTTCACAGAGACTCTTTGAAAAATGGGTGTTTTTCTTTAGGCTGGTGATCAGTGAACTCGCGTTAATGGAGACGGGTGAGCTATTAGAGGACATACGGTATCTGGGAACTCTCAACACGAAATATGTGCATTGAAACAATAGAAATAAGATGCAGATAAAAATGATTGAAATATTTTAAAATTTTCCAATTTTTTATTGTACATCTGGTGATTTCTAAATACTGCTACTTAGAATTTGAAGGACGGTCACTTTTTTTATTTCAGTGCGTTTTATAATATAGATGAATTATAAAAAGCATTATTTTTTTAGATTTTCGATTTGTATGGCACACATGTGGCTTTGACTTCAAGCCTGAGAATAAGTTCTTTTACAGCTATTGAATCTACTCGTACTACCTGAAACAATACACTCATTTTGAAATTTAAAATATAAAATAGTAACCTCATTTTCAACGAATACAATTCTCATTTCACGTAAAGTATTGTAAACATTCTTTATGGTATCGGAAGACATAGATCCAGCCGCTATTCTGCCATGCAAACCCTTGATTGAAGGGTAAAAGCTATTTTTCGTTGACACCAACTTGTAAAAGAAGATGCTATTACATGCTCTGTATTCGCACCCAAAACCTCTTGAAGTATTATTAAGTAGCACTGAATCCATGGCTAAAATATACAAAAAAATCAATGGCAAGGTAACTTAGTCTGCAAAAATACTAACATCAAATAAATTAGCTAGTAGTGTTATGGCTTCAGCACTGACAACATTGACAAAATTGAAGTTTACATTCAAAATGTTTCCTTTGCTTAGGTTTTCTAATGAAGTATTAAACAAAAATGATCTGCTAACAGGCGTGCAAACAAATTCTCGACCATACAGATCTTGTAAAAATCTGAAAAAAAAAATTAAAGGAGCTATGGGAATTACGTCTAAATTAGGGTTTTACGGGGTGTTTCAAGAAATTCGATGGTTTTGAAGCACTTTAAAAGAACCAGAAACACTTTAAAAAATGTAATCTTTTTTCTTGGGGCAAATATACTTTTTTGGAGGTAAATTTTACTCTTTTTGGGGAAACTTTTTATTTCGACTGATTTCATTATTTTTTTCTAATCTTTTTTTCAAAAAAGATTCAACATAATCATGTAGCCCTGCGACTCTAGTTTCTAATGAGATATCGATTGTTGCATCATTTTGCAAAATGTAGCACAAAAAAAGAAAAGTATGAAGCGAGTCAGAAAAATAATTTGGTTCATACTTTTATACTTTTGTGCTGCATTTCGCAAAGATGATGCAACAATAAAGGTACGTTCACATAAAAGTGTCGACCCAAGCGTTCTTTTAACGCGGGAAGAGCTGTACTTTTTTTTCTTGACCAAAACTTTTTTTCTGTTGGTATCATTTTGTAGCTAAGATTCAGGGCTTCAAAATGAGGTATTGACAAGCCACACCTGAAATGAAAAATTAGGGTAAAAATGCTTAGGTCCGCACTCAGGTCGACAATCGGGTCGACACTCACAGAGTGTGGGCCTGAGTGTCGACCTGAGTGCGGACCTAAGCATTTTTACCCTAATTTTTCATTTCAGGTGTGGCTTGTCAATACCTCATTTTGAAGCCCTGAATCTTAGCTACAAAATGATACCAACAGAAAAAAAGTTTTGGTCAAGAAAAAAAAGTACAGCTCTTCCCGCGTTAAAAACACCCCAAATCTCACACTCAGGTCGACACTCATTGTGAACGTGCCTTAAATATCTTATTTGAAACTTGAGTCGCAGAACTACATAATGGTGTCATCGCTTTTGAAAAAAAACAGAAGAAAAAAATGAATCAGTCAAAAGACAAATTTGCCCTCAAAAGAGTATATTTGCCCTAAGAAAAGGATCAAAAAGTGTCAGTACTTAGAATTTAAGGGACTGTCATTGGCATCGTAGCTTTTTTATTTTAGGGTGTTTTCTAATATAAATATTTGAACAAAATCAAAGAACCGTTAAAAACACTTTGAGCATTAAGTTTGATAGTACCCTTTGGCGTGCTGAGCAATGATTACACTTCTTATACATTATTCTTTAAAAAGCTTTTAACGAAACCATCTCAAGACACTTGGCGATCATCGAGGTTACTTACTCTTTTAGCTGTTAAGCCCTTCTATGGATTGCTAGAATCATACTCATCGACTGACGCTAAGTGTGAAAAATTGTATATGTATTCAAAAAAAATGATCACACAACCAAAAAACCTTCTAAATCAGTTTTGTATTGTGTCGAGCAAAAGTGGCATTTACGAAAAATATTTTCAAAATGCCTTGAAACAATTAAACAAGCACTACAAGGTGTCCGAAAAAATTCCCTTCGCTTCAAAGGCACCCTACGACCATTTTTATATTTCGGTTTTTAAACGATACGTCATTTCGTAACCCTGGAAATTCTCTATCGAATGTTCGAAATCAAGATTTGAAATTTTGTCCTGTCAATTTATTTACGATTTTTAGTAATGAAATTTTAATATACCATTCGATAGAGAATTTCCAGGGCTAGAAAATGACATATCGTTTGAAAAAAGTGAAATGAAAAAATGACCGTACGGTGTACCCTTGAGGCGTAGAGATTTTTTTGGGATACCCTATGAATAAAAATTCTTATGAGAAGTGTTCGTTTTATTTTCCAACCCTTGTAGGGGGATTGGAGAGAGCCGGCTAATAGAGAAAATGCGGTAAGTCTGCCCCACTTTCAAAAATATACATTAACTTTTGAATGACAACATACTCAAAGTGCAGCCAAACATCTGCTAAATTACATCCTTGAATTGTGCCATCAGTTGCAGTACTAAATGAGTTGGCAATCCAGCAATACTTAGCCACCACAGAAATTAATTGGTTAGAATAATTTGCAGTAATTAAGACACTAATAGACCTTTCAATGAGATCTTGCGCAGACTTGTAAAAACCAGTTGAAATATCCACAAACTCGATGCAATCATTCTTGATAGCAATAAAGTTGTTGTGGAGATTAAAAAGGTAGCTAAAAATTCATAGTTTATGAAAAATATATGTACAAAAACTTACACTGCATCAGCTTCTAAGGATCCTTTTAATAAAGTAACTATAATTCCTAGTTTAGTGAGTAAATCCGTCAATTTCTTTGATTTTCGGATTACATCCGAATACAAAATAAGTGATGCTTTCTGGATATCTGAAAGTTTTCACACTTCAAGTATACTTATACAGTCGAACCTGGATATAAGGCTACTCCGATATAAGGTCAACCCCTATACGAGAGCACTTTTTGAAAAATTGGCTGGCCAGCAAAGAAACTAGCCAATTTTCATTCCAAATATAAGGCCACTCTATTCAAGGCCAGCCCCCGATATAAGGCCGCCTAAAAAAGGTGCCAAGCAATAAAATGACCCTCGATCTAAAGTCAATGCATCTTTTTGAAAAGCAGTTTTAAGTTTGCGTAAATTTTGTGAAAAAATTAAATATGATAGAAAATGTGCACACGTCTTCGTTTTTTGCCCTTGATTTTTGGCTCTTTTGTACAATCCGAGTCACTTTTGGACTTGGGTACCGTTTTGTTTTTCACAGTTTTTGCCTTGGTCCCACCTGTTCTTTAAAGGTGACTGAGAGAGTTATAGTTACTGTATAATGACCTTAATCACGTAAATCATCTTAATCACCTAAGGCAGTGTTACAAGCCACCTTGACCTTAGTCACATTGAAACACCTTTTTAACCATTTATGGATATCCGCCATCTATCTTGGTAAGTTGGTGATTTGCAGGCTATTTTATGGAATCTTAAAATTTTTACACCGGATCTATATTCAGCATGGTCGTTCGAATTTCGCTTAAGGCAGTGAACATTTGAATAATTTGGTCTTGAGCGATTTTTGAAATTTTGCAGTCAAATTTTAATTTTGACTACGCTCAACACGAATCCGGTTTCGGAATTGAAGGCTCTCTTATAGCGCTCCTCAGACTCCCGCGAGACAAGTTTCAACTGGTTCGTAGACATAATTTTTATCTCACCTTTCAAATATTTTTCAATCGAAATGATCAGCAGAATCTAGCGAACATTTAGCATCACGCGTTTTTAGAATGCTTGAAAAAAGTTTCTTATTAAAACTTGTCTGGTGACTTTTCAAGTGTTTCGTAACTAGTAACTCGCAATTTTACGTTATCGGAATACTACTGTTAGCCGAGGTCCATTCTTAAATATTGCTTCGCCTATGTTATCACTATATGTTGTTCATTTGGGTTTTTAGATCAAACCTCTAGAATAGCGCAGCAGATTATAGGCCAAACATTCAAAACATTTTCTGCATTATGTCGTTCCACCACTAGATAGCCAAATTCTTGATCTCATCTTTCATCAATCAGGTAAAGAAAAATCTGCTACCGGCTATAAATCTACATTAATAAATTTAAAATAGATGTTGAAAAAATCTTGGTAAAATTACTTTGCACGAAAGTTGTAATCTAAATTCATCTGCCGTTATTTTGCCGCTGGAAAATTGTTGGCGAACAGAAATAAACTCTCCAAATGTGCAGTAAACGTTTCTGAAGCAAAGACAGTGTTAATGTAAACTTCCAGAGTGTGCCAAAAATACTGGTGCCAAAATATAAAATTTGTCAAATTTTTCCTAACTCAAGGGAAAGGGGTTTCAGATTGGGTTTACAATACTTTAAAGTAATTCTCTGTACTTTAGCAACATTTGGGGGGGGGGGGCAGCGGCAGGGGGGTGATCTTGGTTGAAAAATAGACCTACCGGTGGTTCTATTAGAAGAAATGCGATATGTTGACAAGCTTTTACTCAAAAAAATTTTCTTTGTGGACAAAGATGAAAAATTTTAAAAAAATAATTAAAAGTTGCACCAGAGTTTTTCAGTCACACATTTTAAGATGTAAATATTCAACTCACCCAAAGTTCTTGCTCAAAATTTCACGAGCTTTGAAAAGACCTCAATATAGTTGATATTTTACATGATAGACATAGTAAATTCTAAAACTACCTGAAGTTGTCTCTTTTGGCTTAGCAAATCTTGAATAAGGAATCTAACAAAGACAATGTTGATCAAAAGTTACTTACCCGAAAAGCTCCCAAGCATAAAGAGACTCTTCAAGCAATTTCTCATAGTTGATTGTCACAGGCACCAATGCCTGCAAATGAACTTTTTCCATAACAATTTATATTTTATTGATAAAAAACAAACTATGTCGTAAACCTCTCCTCTAAAAAAGGGCTCCAGTGTTGTCTAAAAGAGATCGGATTTTGACAGTCTTTTTTTTCACAAAGGACCTGTAGAAGGCCAGTTTTAGGTGTCAAGCTTTTCATAGTGCGACTTCTTTGACTACAAGTATCAGTTAGACACACTCAATATATTAGTTTTATTTAGATTTGTAGCTGACCTTCAACAAAAAACTCGATTGGACGATCATTATTGACTAGATGAGTCTGCACATATTCTGAAAATATTGCCCAGTAGAGATCATCCTGTAATTTTTCAATTGCCTAGTTTTATGTCTATTAGAAAAAATGCTTACATCACCAAAACTGCGTTTGATAAACCATGCTCACATCTTCTCAAAGCTTCACCCAATAATTTGGAGCTTTTGAAGTCTTCTCCCGCAGCAATAGCTGGAGTGGTATTTGTTGGTCGAAACACAGCAAAGAGATCAATAAAAAAGTCAAAGTATGATCTGTGTGAGGGTAGGAAAACAATCGGAATCGCAGGATTATCTAGACCAAATTGCCTGATTTTATCCAACTGAGAAAAATTGACAAAAATGGATGTAATATTTTCTGGAAAAAATATTTTTAGATAAAAATAAAAAACTGATTAGGTTAATTTATAAATGATATTCTTTTGTTTTTTGATCGAAATATCTGTGGTGAAAGTTGTGTTCTAATTAAATTCTAATAAAATTTGTGTTCTAATAAAAGTTTCGGCTTTATTAAACAATAAGTTTCTATTTTTCGCCTTGGTCCCCTGTTGTTTTAATGGTAATCATTATTAAGGTGACATGTTAACTATAATCACCATAATTACTATAATCACATATTAACATAACCATAATGGACATCAGGACAAGCTGTTTTTCAATAAAAACAAGAGAAGGGACCAAGGCAAAAATGGAAACGTATCGTTTACTAGACCAAATGTTTCTTGATAGACCTGTTGCTCCAAAATGGAGTCACCATCCACAATCAAATAAGACGGCAATCGGTCGATTCCACAAACTCAGAAACCAAGCTCAACATACCTCTGCTAAACACTGTCCCCCCATTCAAAATCGTGTTTGTGGCATTGTGTTTTTGACCTATTTTTCGAGGGTGCATTACGTTTCACCGTCCCTATTTTCACCGTTCACTATTTTCACCGTCACTATTTTCACCGTCACTATTTTCACCGTCACCTATTTTCACCGTCACTATTTTCACGTTCACTAAATTCACCGTCAGCACTTTAGGACCGCTTTTTAGATCTAAACTTTTCTAAAATTTAAACAGTCTTGGTACCAAATTGTAGCCCTGAATGTCAGCTACATTTTGATACTACAAATTCTGAAAAAATAAAAAAAATTTAGAACTAACCTTAGAAGGCGTTCAATCTCACACTTTTTCATCACGGTAGAACGCAGGGTGAGCGTCTTTTATAGTTTAGAACTAAAATTTTTTGTTTTTTTTAGAAATTGTAGTACCAAAATGTAGCTGACATTCAGGGCTACAATTTGGTACCAAAACTTTTAAAAATTTCGAAAAATTTAGACTAAAAAGCGGTCCTAAAATGCTGGCGGTGAATTTAGTGAACGGTGAAAATAGTGACGGTGAAAATAGTGACGGTGAAAATAGGTGACGGTGAACGTAGTGCACCCGTTTTCGAAGACTGCTCTTAGGCAAGTTACTGCTCATTCTGTAGCCAGTGAGATGAGTTACAGAATGAGTGGTAACTTGCCTAAGAGCAGTCTTCAAAATTAAGTCGAAAACACAATCCCAAAACACGATTTTGAATAAGGGGGGGGGGGTCTTCTATTAGAGGAAATACGGTAAGGCCATTTTCGATTTACATTTTCAAGATTTTTTGGGCATCCCCGGGGCTAAATTATAGGAAATACGGTAATTCGCCTCACACTCCATAGCTGACTAACTACTACTCGTTGAAGAATAGTCAACGAGAAAAGATCTAACGACGATCATGACGCCTTGATGACCAGCAAATGATGCATAAGACTAGAAAAGATTAGGATGTGTGAAAAGCTGATAAAATCGACCGACCGTACATTTTATCATACTTTGTTCGTAACGTCGCTCGAAGGCTCCGATGGCTCTAATGACCATGTACTACGGCTAAAGTACACTTTGTCAACGAGCAAGAGTGGCGAACCTTGTAGTTGGAGATATCCCATTTCGAGTTGTTTTAGTTCTTTGATTATGAATTTTTATCCAAGACAACTTTGCGTAGTTTAAGGACCATGGTTTTGCACGCAGTGGCACGTGCAAAATTTGAATTGGCGGGGGACAGTTCTCTTTCGTCTCAAACTTTACTCTTTCGAGTCGTTCGAAAATTAAATTAAACAGAAAATATTTTTTGACAGTGAAGCGTTAGCTGGCGGCGGTGGTGGCGGCGATGACAGCGCCGTCGGCGGCGAAATAAAAAGTGCCGTCGGCGGTAGCGGCAAAGCAACGGCGGTGGCGGCGGCGGTGAAAATTTAGCAATATTTTTAATCCGCCGGCGGCGGTGGTGTTGGCAACGCCGCCGGCGGTGGCGGCGGCGTCGGCGGTGTTTTTCAGAGGCGTCCAACTATGGTTGGAACACGCATCGTATCACAAATATTTCGGTCAAAAAATAAAAAGCACTAAAATACATCAACTCAACATTATTTGTGAACAATTTCCTTACTCTGATAGCCTTCAATACAGCATAACCAATAGGTTTTACAGAGCTCAGTTGATAATTGTTGCCATGTCATTTAATATTTGTGCTGCTTTCTTTTCTACTTCTTTGCGGACATTTTCTCGACTCAGCTTTTTGTTTAATGATATTCTGATGCCGAAATATTAATCGGAATACAAAAAAGTAAAGCTACCTTATTTTGGCAGAATTCATTACTGATTTGTTAATATCAGATGTAGACTTCCACATGTTTATCATACAAAGGTTTAGAGGCTGTTATCCAAGAGAATTCTCCTCCGATTTTGTCCACATTCGCTAGCCAATCGATCATCTTTTCAGACATTATATATAAAAATATTAATTTTCAAGATAAAAAAGTAACAAAAAATACTAATAATAGTTTGTCTTAATGTAATATCTTGCAAGTGTCACTTATCAATTGAATAATATAGTAGTGATAAGGAAAGAACTTAATGATTATAATTCTTTTGGTGAAGATTAAATTCAGGTGCAGCAACACATTTATGAAATTAGGCACATTTGTCGTGCTCAAATAAGAAATCTTGAAAAAAACTTAAAATTAAATAGAAGACTAATATGAAAAACCCTAAGATACAGTAACATTATTGCATCCAAAGACCAGAAAGGCTTAATATCTCCACAGAATGAGAAAATTAAAGATATCATGGAACAGCATGGTATGTCAAAATGAAAAGTCGCTAACCGCTGCGTCATTCTTTTTGCACGAAATTCGAACTTTTTTAAATTCAAACTTTTTCTAATTTTTTTTTGTTTTTTTAATTGTCGCACTGTTATCAGTGATTACATACAGTCGAACCTGGATATAAGAACACCCTGGCAGTGAAAAGCCGGTCCCATTTAATAAAATCAACCACGGCATAACACCCCTATTAGTGCGGTACTTTCGTGTGAAAAATTCGTATTTGAACGTAATTCTTGCAAAGTAAATTTCTTTTATGCCTTTTCGGCATTACTCTGATGGATGTTTACTCTCTAACAGAGAGTTCAGGTAAGTTTTCTGCAATGAAAAAGATGTTCGTACTGGCCCTAGCGGGGTGTAATCCTGTCGGTCATTTATTAAACTGATTCATTTAAACAGTTGAACCTCGAGTAGATGCAGGCCTCTAAAAAGTTCTGAAAAAAGTACAATTTGCAAAATAATTATATTCTTCGGCTTGTTCAAAAACTTTTTCGAGCCCCAATTTCGACGCTTTGACACCAGTCTCGTGTTGAATCGTGGTCTTTCTTATGAAGGACTCGTTGAATATTTTTTAATTTCCTCCAACAATATATTTAAGTCAAAATTCGTTATAACAAACGTTATGAACGTAAATTTAGACAGCCTGATGCCAATTACAGATCAATATTTATGCAATTGAAAAACGGAAAAATTTTGCGGATAAAGATTTGGCGGACGTTTCGGATCCAAGTATTTGCGAGCCGACGTTGCTTGACATTGCCAGATCGGACGGGATGGCGTACTTTCAACGTGGTATGGTCGTAAGCGAAGGTGAGAGAAAAAATATTACATATATTTTCCACTCTCTTTGAAAATTCTGCTCCAGCTGTGGCTCCTGCTCGAAAAGGAGCAGCCTAGAGCGAGAGCCAGAGCTAGGTTTATACATGCTTTTATAACGCTTTTTGGCATAAAAAAATTAAGTGGCACTTGAGTGTAGTCTGAACCTGTATAACCTAGCAATGCAAATTTTGGAAAGCACCCCTTAGTGGCAGTGCGTATATTTTTGAAAAAAAATATAATTGGTCATTCAAACTTAGACTACTTTGGTTATTGAATTTGGAGGAATGATTGGATTGCTATTAGAAGATATTTAGTTGAGACGTACCGTTCATCGTCCAATAGAGCGACAACTATTTGTTCATTTGTTGGTTGGTATGCCGCTCTATTGGAGAAAAACGGTAAGTATTGTTGATCACTTTGGCAAATTTCGGTATAGCCAAGAGTAATTGAGTCTCTAACCCTTCGATAAAACAGTAAACCCAGCCAGCTGTGGAATAGCCAAAACTTGTAATAGTCAAAAGTACACAGACAAGTCGATTCTAATTGAATCCTAAAAGGTTTCGATTCGAGCCGAACCTCTTCGGAGTGTTTGATCAAATTTTGGATTGCTGGGCCTCTGGCTCGGCGTTATTTTCAGTGGTGTGCGAAGGATTTAGTTCTAGCGATGTGCTTTTCTTTTATGCCTTTTTCGGCATTACTCTGATGGATGTGGTTTACTCTCTAACAGAGAGTTCAGGTAAGTTTTCTGCAATGATAGTAAGATGTGGTCGTACTGGCCCTAGCGGGGGTTTCTAGGCATGTCGGTCATTTATTCTGACTGGTATTCATCATACTTACAGTTGAACCTCGAGTAGATGCAGGCCTCATATCTCAAAGTTCTGAAATAAAGTACAATTTGCAAAATCAATTATATTCTTCGGCTTGTTCAAAAACTTTTTCGAGCCCCAATTTCGACGCTTTTGCCCCACTCTCATTTGTCGTCGTCTTTTAATCGAGGTCCGACTGTATTCTGTTGACTGTATTTGTTACTGGCCTGAAACTTTGAATTGTGCCGATTATTCAGTCAAAATATTCAAAAAGGTAAACATTAAGTTATGAACCCAAAATGTAGGTTGCTGGGTGGAATTTAGATCAAAAATATGCCAATTGTAAAGATGTATATAAAATTATTTTATTGCAAAACCAAAAAGATTTTGGCTTACAACACCCGAGATTCCCAGGACGTCTCCGATCCAAGTACTAGTCGAGCCAACGTTGCTTGACATTGCCAGATCGGACGGGATGGCGTACTTTCAACGTGGTATGGTCGTAAGCGAAGGTGAGAGAGAAAAAATATTACATATATTTTTCCACCTCTTTAACGGTCTACTTTGCTTTTCTGCTTCTCTAAATAGTGTGTTTGTATGACAAGGCGCAGCCTATAAGTTTATGAACTTAGCTATTTATCAAATGCTTTTTCTTGGCCTACTTTTTTGGTTTAATTACCCAAATTTGAGGTACTTGAATGTTTCTGCCCAAATAAGCGGTGGAATTACAAATTTTGGAAAGCATTGCCTTTAGTGGCAGTGCGTATATTTTTTGAAAAACCCAAAAATAATAATTGTTCATTCAAACTTAGACTACTTTGGTTATTGAATTTGGAGGAATGATTGGATTGCTATTAGAAGATATTTAGTTGAGACGTACCGTTCATCGTCCAATAGAGCGACAACTATTTGTTCATTTGTTGGTTGGTATGCCGCTCTATTGGAGAAAATACGGTAAGTATTGTTGATCACTTTGGCAAATTTCGGTATAGCCAAGAGTAATTGAGTCTCTAACCCTTCGATAAAACAGTAAACCCAGCCAGCTGTGGAATAGCCAAAACTTGTAATAGTCAAAAGTACACAGACAAGTCGATTCTAATTGAATCCTAAAAGGTTTCGATTCGAGCCGAACCTCTTCGGAGTGTTTGATCAAATTTTGGATTGCTGGGCCTCTGGCTCGGCGTTATTTTCAGTGGTGTGCGAAGGATTTAGTTCTAGCGATGTGCTTTTCTTTTATGCCTTTTTCGGCATTACTCTGATGGATGTGGTTTACTCTCTAACAGAGAGTTCAGGTAAGTTTTCTGCAATGATAGTAAGATGTGGTCGTACTGGCCCTAGCGGGGGTTTCTAGGCATGTCGGTCATTTATTCTGACTGGTATTCATCATACTTACAGTTGAACCTCGAGTAGATGCAGGCCTCATATCTCAAAGTTCTGAAATAAAGTACAATTTGCAAAATCAATTATATTCTTCGGCTTGTTCAAAAACTTTTTCGAGCCCCAATTTCGACGCTTTTGCCCCACTCTCATTTGTCGTCGTCTTTTAATCGAGGTCCGACTGTATTCTGTTGACTGTATTTGTTACTGGCCTGAAACTTTGAATTGTGCCGATTATTCAGTCAAAATATTCAAAAAGGTAAACATTAAGTTATGAACCCAAAATGTAGGTTGCTTGGGTGGAATTTAGATCAAAAATATGCCAATTGTAAAGATGTATATAAAATTATTTTATTGCAAAACCAAAAAGATTTTGGCTTACAACACCCGAGATTCCCAGGACGTCTCCGATCCAAGTACTAGTCGAGCCCAACGTTGCTTGACATTGCCAGATCGGACGGGATGGCGTACTTTCAACGTGGTATGGTCGTAAGCGAAGGTGAGAGAGAAAAAATATTACATATATTTTTCCACCTCTTTAACGGTCTACTTTGCTTTTCTGCTTCTCTAAATAGTGTGTTTGTATGACAAGGCGCAGCCTATAAGTTTATGAACTTAGCTATTTATCAAATGCTTTTTCTTGGCCTACTTTTTTGGTTTAATTACCCAAATTTGAGGTACTTGAATGTTTCTGCCCAAATAAGCGGTGGAATTACAAATTTTGGAAAGCATTGCCTTTAGTGGCAGTGCGTATATTTTTTGAAAAACCCAAAAATAATAATTGTTCATTCAAACTTAGACTACTTTGGTTATTGAATTTGGAGGAATGATTGGATTGCTATTAGAAGATATTTAGTTGAGACGTACCGTTCATCGTCCAATAGAGCGACAACTATTTGTTCATTTGTTGGTTGGTATGCCGCTCTATTGGAGAAAATACGGTAAGTATTGTTGATCACTTTGGCAAATTTCGGTATAGCCAAGAGTAATTGAGTCTCTAACCCTTCGATAAAACAGTAAACCCAGCCAGCTGTGGAATAGCCAAAACTTGTAATAGTCAAAAGTACACAGACAAGTCGATTCTAATTGAATCCTAAAAGGTTTCGATTCGAGCCGAACCTCTTCGGAGTGTTTGATCAAATTTTGGATTGCTGGGCCTCTGGCTCGGCGTTATTTTCAGTGGTGTGCGAAGGATTTAGTTCTAGCGATGTGCTTTTCTTTTATGCCTTTTTCGGCATTACTCTGATGGATGTGGTTTACTCTCTAACAGAGAGTTCAGGTAAGTTTTCTGCAATGATAGTAAGATGTGGTCGTACTGGCCCTAGCGGGGGTTTCTAGGCATGTCGGTCATTTATTCTGACTGGTATTCATCATACTTACAGTTGAACCTCGAGTAGATGCAGGCCTCATATCTCAAAGTTCTGAAATAAAGTACAATTTGCAAAATCAATTATATTCTTCGGCTTGTTCAAAAACTTTTTCGAGCCCCAATTTCGACGCTTTTGCCCCACTCTCATTTGTCGTCGTCTTTTAATCGAGGTCCGACTGTATTCTGTTGACTGTATTTGTTACTGGCCTGAAACTTTGAATTGTGCCGATTATTCAGTCAAAATATTCAAAAAGGTAAACATTAAGTTATGAACCCAAAATGTAGGTTGCTTGGGTGGAATTTAGATCAAAAATATGCCAATTGTAAAGATGTATATAAAATTATTTTATTGCAAAACCAAAAAGATTTTGGCTTACAACACCCGAGATTCCCAGGACGTCTCCGATCCAAGTACTAGTCGAGCCCAACGTTGCTTGACATTGCCAGATCGGACGGGATGGCGTACTTTCAACGTGGTATGGTCGTAAGCGAAGGTGAGAGAGAAAAAATATTACATATATTTTTCCACCTCTTTAACGGTCTACTTTGCTTTTCTGCTTCTCTAAATAGTGTGTTTGTATGACAAGGCGCAGCCTATAAGTTTATGAACTTAGCTATTTATCAAATGCTTTTTCTTGGCCTACTTTTTTGGTTTAATTACCCAAATTTGAGGTACTTGAATGTTTCTGCCCAAATAAGCGGTGGAATTACAAATTTTGGAAAGCATTGCCTTTAGTGGCAGTGCGTATATTTTTTGAAAAACCCAAAAATAATAATTGTTCATTCAAACTTAGACTACTTTGGTTATTGAATTTGGAGGAATGATTGGATTGCTATTAGAAGATATTTAGTTGAGACGTACCGTTCATCGTCCAATAGAGCGACAACTATTTGTTCATTTGTTGGTTGGTATGCCGCTCTATTGGAGAAAATACGGTAAGTATTGTTGATCACTTTGGCAAATTTCGGTATAGCCAAGAGTAATTGAGTCTCTAACCCTTCGATAAAACAGTAAACCCAGCCAGCTGTGGAATAGCCAAAACTTGTAATAGTCAAAAGTACACAGACAAGTCGATTCTAATTGAATCCTAAAAGGTTTCGATTCGAGCCGAACCTCTTCGGAGTGTTTGATCAAATTTTGGATTGCTGGGCCTCTGGCTCGGCGTTATTTTCAGTGGTGTGCGAAGGATTTAGTTCTAGCGATGTGCTTTTCTTTTATGCCTTTTTCGGCATTACTCTGATGGATGTGGTTTACTCTCTAACAGAGAGTTCAGGTAAGTTTTCTGCAATGATAGTAAGATGTGGTCGTACTGGCCCTAGCGGGGGTTTCTAGGCATGTCGGTCATTTATTCTGACTGGTATTCATCATACTTACAGTTGAACCTCGAGTAGATGCAGGCCTCATATCTCAAAGTTCTGAAATAAAGTACAATTTGCAAAATCAATTATATTCTTCGGCTTGTTCAAAAACTTTTTCGAGCCCCAATTTCGACGCTTTTGCCCCACTCTCATTTGTCGTCGTCTTTTAATCGAGGTCCGACTGTATTCTGTTGACTGTATTTGTTACTGGCCTGAAACTTTGAATTGTGCCGATTATTCAGTCAAAATATTCAAAAAGGTAAACATTAAGTTATGAACCCAAAATGTAGGTTGCTTGGGTGGAATTTAGATCAAAAATATGCCAATTGTAAAGATGTATATAAAATTATTTTATTGCAAAACCAAAAAGATTTTGGCTTACAACACCCGAGATTCCCAGGACGTCTCCGATCCAAGTACTAGTCGAGCCCAACGTTGCTTGACATTGCCAGATCGGACGGGATGGCGTACTTTCAACGTGGTATGGTCGTAAGCGAAGGTGAGAGAGAAAAAATATTACATATATTTTTCCACCTCTTTAACGGTCTACTTTGCTTTTCTGCTTCTCTAAATAGTGTGTTTGTATGACAAGGCGCAGCCTATAAGTTTATGAACTTAGCTATTTATCAAATGCTTTTTCTTGGCCTACTTTTTTGGTTTAATTACCCAAATTTGAGGTACTTGAATGTTTCTGCCCAAATAAGCGGTGGAATTACAAATTTTGGAAAGCATTGCCTTTAGTGGCAGTGCGTATATTTTTTGAAAAACCCAAAAATAATAATTGTTCATTCAAACTTAGACTACTTTGGTTATTGAATTTGGAGGAATGATTGGATTGCTATTAGAAGATATTTAGTTGAGACGTACCGTTCATCGTCCAATAGAGCGACAACTATTTGTTCATTTGTTGGTTGGTATGCCGCTCTATTGGAGAAAATACGGTAAGTATTGTTGATCACTTTGGCAAATTTCGGTATAGCCAAGAGTAATTGAGTCTCTAACCCTTCGATAAAACAGTAAACCCAGCCAGCTGTGGAATAGCCAAAACTTGTAATAGTCAAAAGTACACAGACAAGTCGATTCTAATTGAATCCTAAAAGGTTTCGATTCGAGCCGAACCTCTTCGGAGTGTTTGATCAAATTTTGGATTGCTGGGCCTCTGGCTCGGCGTTATTTTCAGTGGTGTGCGAAGGATTTAGTTCTAGCGATGTGCTTTTCTTTTATGCCTTTTTCGGCATTACTCTGATGGATGTGGTTTACTCTCTAACAGAGAGTTCAGGTAAGTTTTCTGCAATGATAGTAAGATGTGGTCGTACTGGCCCTAGCGGGGTTTCTAGGCATGTCGGTCATTTATTCTGACTGGTATTCATCATACTTACAGTTGAACCTCGAGTAGATGCAGGCCTCATATCTCAAAGTTCTGAAATAAAGTACAATTTGCAAAATCAATTATATTCTTCGGCTTGTTCAAAAACTTTTTCGAGCCCCAATTTCGACGCTTTTGCCCCACTCTCATTTGTCGTCGTCTTTTAATCGAGGTCCGACTGTATTCTGTTGACTGTATTTGTTACTGGCCTGAAACTTTGAATTGTGCCGATTATTCAGTCAAAATATTCAAAAAGGTAAACATTAAGTTATGAACCCAAAATGTAGGTTGCTTGGGTGGAATTTAGATCAAAAATATGCCAATTGTAAAGATGTATATAAAATTATTTTATTGCAAAACCAAAAAGATTTTGGCTTACAACACCCGAGATTCCCAGGACGTCTCCGATCCAAGTACTAGTCGAGCCCAACGTTGCTTGACATTGCCAGATCGGACGGGATGGCGTACTTTCAACGTGGTATGGTCGTAAGCGAAGGTGAGAGAGAAAAAATATTACATATATTTTTCCACCTCTTTAACGGTCTACTTTGCTTTTCTGCTTCTCTAAATAGTGTGTTTGTATGACAAGGCGCAGCCTATAAGTTTATGAACTTAGCTATTTATCAAATGCTTTTTCTTGGCCTACTTTTTTGGTTTAATTACCCAAATTTGAGGTACTTGAATGTTTCTGCCCAAATAAGCGGTGGAATTACAAATTTTGGAAAGCATTGCCTTTAGTGGCAGTGCGTATATTTTTTGAAAAACCCAAAAATAATAATTGTTCATTCAAACTTAGACTACTTTGGTTATTGAATTTGGAGGAATGATTGGATTGCTATTAGAAGATATTTAGTTGAGACGTACCGTTCATCGTCCAATAGAGCGACAACTATTTGTTCATTTGTTGGTTGGTATGCCGCTCTATTGGAGAAAATACGGTAAGTATTGTTGATCACTTTGGCAAATTTCGGTATAGCCAAGAGTAATTGAGTCTCTAACCCTTCGATAAAACAGTAAACCCAGCCAGCTGTGGAATAGCCAAAACTTGTAATAGTCAAAAGTACACAGACAAGTCGATTCTAATTGAATCCTAAAAGGTTTCGATTCGAGCCGAACCTCTTCGGAGTGTTTGATCAAATTTTGGATTGCTGGGCCTCTGGCTCGGCGTTATTTTCAGTGGTGTGCGAAGGATTTAGTTCTAGCGATGTGCTTTTCTTTTATGCCTTTTTCGGCATTACTCTGATGGATGTGGTTTACTCTCTAACAGAGAGTTCAGGTAAGTTTTCTGCAATGATAGTAAGATGTGGTCGTACTGGCCCTAGCGGGGTTTCTAGGCATGTCGGTCATTTATTCTGACTGGTATTCATCATACTTACAGTTGAACCTCGAGTAGATGCAGGCCTCATATCTCAAAGTTCTGAAATAAAGTACAATTTGCAAAATCAATTATATTCTTCGGCTTGTTCAAAAACTTTTTCGAGCCCCAATTTCGACGCTTTTGCCCCACTCTCATTTGTCGTCGTCTTTTAATCGAGGTCCGACTGTATTCTGTTGACTGTATTTGTTACTGGCCTGAAACTTTGAATTGTGCCGATTATTCAGTCAAAATATTCAAAAAGGTAAACATTAAGTTATGAACCCAAAATGTAGGTTGCTTGGGTGGAATTTAGATCAAAAATATGCCAATTGTAAAGATGTATATAAAATTATTTTATTGCAAAACCAAAAAGATTTTGGCTTACAACACCCGAGATTCCCAGGACGTCTCCGATCCAAGTACTAGTCGAGCCCAACGTTGCTTGACATTGCCAGATCGGACGGGATGGCGTACTTTCAACGTGGTATGGTCGTAAGCGAAGGTGAGAGAGAAAAAATATTACATATATTTTTCCACCTCTTTAACGGTCTACTTTGCTTTTCTGCTTCTCTAAATAGTGTGTTTGTATGACAAGGCGCAGCCTATAAGTTTATGAACTTAGCTATTTATCAAATGCTTTTTCTTGGCCTACTTTTTTGGTTTAATTACCCAAATTTGAGGTACTTGAATGTTTCTGCCCAAATAAGCGGTGGAATTACAAATTTTGGAAAGCATTGCCTTTAGTGGCAGTGCGTATATTTTTTGAAAAACCCAAAAATAATAATTGTTCATTCAAACTTAGACTACTTTGGTTATTGAATTTGGAGGAATGATTGGATTGCTATTAGAAGATATTTAGTTGAGACGTACCGTTCATCGTCCAATAGAGCGACAACTATTTGTTCATTTGTTGGTTGGTATGCCGCTCTATTGGAGAAAATACGGTAAGTATTGTTGATCACTTTGGCAAATTTCGGTATAGCCAAGAGTAATTGAGTCTCTAACCCTTCGATAAAACAGTAAACCCAGCCAGCTGTGGAATAGCCAAAACTTGTAATAGTCAAAAGTACACAGACAAGTCGATTCTAATTGAATCCTAAAAGGTTTCGATTCGAGCCGAACCTCTTCGGAGTGTTTGATCAAATTTTGGATTGCTGGGCCTCTGGCTCGGCGTTATTTTCAGTGGTGTGCGAAGGATTTAGTTCTAGCGATGTGCTTTTCTTTTATGCCTTTTTCGGCATTACTCTGATGGATGTGGTTTACTCTCTAACAGAGAGTTCAGGTAAGTTTTCTGCAATGATAGTAAGATGTGGTCGTACTGGCCCTAGCGGGGTTTCTAGGCATGTCGGTCATTTATTCTGACTGGTATTCATCATACTTACAGTTGAACCTCGAGTAGATGCAGGCCTCATATCTCAAAGTTCTGAAATAAAGTACAATTTGCAAAATCAATTATATTCTTCGGCTTGTTCAAAAACTTTTTCGAGCCCCAATTTCGACGCTTTTGCCCCACTCTCATTTGTCGTCGTCTTTTAATCGAGGTCCGACTGTATTCTGTTGACTGTATTTGTTACTGGCCTGAAACTTTGAATTGTGCCGATTATTCAGTCAAAATATTCAAAAAGGTAAACATTAAGTTATGAACCCAAAATGTAGGTTGCTTGGGTGGAATTTAGATCAAAAATATGCCAATTGTAAAGATGTATATAAAATTATTTTATTGCAAAACCAAAAAGATTTTGGCTTACAACACCCGAGATTCCCAGGACGTCTCCGATCCAAGTACTAGTCGAGCCCAACGTTGCTTGACATTGCCAGATCGGACGGGATGGCGTACTTTCAACGTGGTATGGTCGTAAGCGAAGGTGAGAGAGAAAAAATATTACATATATTTTTCCACCTCTTTAACGGTCTACTTTGCTTTTCTGCTTCTCTAAATAGTGTGTTTGTATGACAAGGCGCAGCCTATAAGTTTATGAACTTAGCTATTTATCAAATGCTTTTTCTTGGCCTACTTTTTTGGTTTAATTACCCAAATTTGAGGTACTTGAATGTTTCTGCCCAAATAAGCGGTGGAATTACAAATTTTGGAAAGCATTGCCTTTAGTGGCAGTGCGTATATTTTTTGAAAAACCCAAAAATAATAATTGTTCATTCAAACTTAGACTACTTTGGTTATTGAATTTGGAGGAATGATTGGATTGCTATTAGAAGATATTTAGTTGAGACGTACCGTTCATCGTCCAATAGAGCGACAACTATTTGTTCATTTGTTGGTTGGTATGCCGCTCTATTGGAGAAAATACGGTAAGTATTGTTGATCACTTTGGCAAATTTCGGTATAGCCAAGAGTAATTGAGTCTCTAACCCTTCGATAAAACAGTAAACCCAGCCAGCTGTGGAATAGCCAAAACTTGTAATAGTCAAAAGTACACAGACAAGTCGATTCTAATTGAATCCTAAAAGGTTTCGATTCGAGCCGAACCTCTTCGGAGTGTTTGATCAAATTTTGGATTGCTGGGCCTCTGGCTCGGCGTTATTTTCAGTGGTGTGCGAAGGATTTAGTTCTAGCGATGTGCTTTTCTTTTATGCCTTTTTCGGCATTACTCTGATGGATGTGGTTTACTCTCTAACAGAGAGTTCAGGTAAGTTTTCTGCAATGATAGTAAGATGTGGTCGTACTGGCCCTAGCGGGGGTTTCTAGGCATGTCGGTCATTTATTCTGACTGGTATTCATCATACTTACAGTTGAACCTCGAGTAGATGCAGGCCTCATATCTCAAAGTTCTGAAATAAAGTACAATTTGCAAAATCAATTATATTCTTCGGCTTGTTCAAAAACTTTTTCGAGCCCCAATTTCGACGCTTTTGCCCCACTCTCATTTGTCGTCGTCTTTTAATCGAGGTCCGACTGTATTCTGTTGACTGTATTTGTTACTGGCCTGAAACTTTGAATTGTGCCGATTATTCAGTCAAAATATTCAAAAAGGTAAACATTAAGTTATGAACCCAAAATGTAGGTTGCTTGGGTGGAATTTAGATCAAAAATATGCCAATTGTAAAGATGTATATAAAATTATTTTATTGCAAAACCAAAAAGATTTTGGCTTACAACACCCGAGATTCCCAGGACGTCTCCGATCCAAGTACTAGTCGAGCCCAACGTTGCTTGACATTGCCAGATCGGACGGGATGGCGTACTTTCAACGTGGTATGGTCGTAAGCGAAGGTGAGAGAGAAAAAATATTACATATATTTTTCCACCTCTTTAACGGTCTACTTTGCTTTTCTGCTTCTCTAAATAGTGTGTTTGTATGACAAGGCGCAGCCTATAAGTTTATGAACTTAGCTATTTATCAAATGCTTTTTCTTGGCCTACTTTTTTGGTTTAATTACCCAAATTTGAGGTACTTGAATGTTTCTGCCCAAATAAGCGGTGGAATTACAAATTTTGGAAAGCATTGCCTTTAGTGGCAGTGCGTATATTTTTTGAAAAACCCAAAAATAATAATTGTTCATTCAAACTTAGACTACTTTGGTTATTGAATTTGGAGGAATGATTGGATTGCTATTAGAAGATATTTAGTTGAGACGTACCGTTCATCGTCCAATAGAGCGACAACTATTTGTTCATTTGTTGGTTGGTATGCCGCTCTATTGGAGAAAATACGGTAAGTATTGTTGATCACTTTGGCAAATTTCGGTATAGCCAAGAGTAATTGAGTCTCTAACCCTTCGATAAAACAGTAAACCCAGCCAGCTGTGGAATAGCCAAAACTTGTAATAGTCAAAAGTACACAGACAAGTCGATTCTAATTGAATCCTAAAAGGTTTCGATTCGAGCCGAACCTCTTCGGAGTGTTTGATCAAATTTTGGATTGCTGGGCCTCTGGCTCGGCGTTATTTTCAGTGGTGTGCGAAGGATTTAGTTCTAGCGATGTGCTTTTCTTTTATGCCTTTTTCGGCATTACTCTGATGGATGTGGTTTACTCTCTAACAGAGAGTTCAGGTAAGTTTTCTGCAATGATAGTAAGATGTGGTCGTACTGGCCCTAGCGGGGGTTTCTAGGCATGTCGGTCATTTATTCTGACTGGTATTCATCATACTTACAGTTGAACCTCGAGTAGATGCAGGCCTCATATCTCAAAGTTCTGAAATAAAGTACAATTTGCAAAATCAATTATATTCTTCGGCTTGTTCAAAAACTTTTTCGAGCCCCAATTTCGACGCTTTTGCCCCACTCTCATTTGTCGTCGTCTTTTAATCGAGGTCCGACTGTATTCTGTTGACTGTATTTGTTACTGGCCTGAAACTTTGAATTGTGCCGATTATTCAGTCAAAATATTCAAAAAGGTAAACATTAAGTTATGAACCCAAAATGTAGGTTGCTTGGGTGGAATTTAGATCAAAAATATGCCAATTGTAAAGATGTATATAAAATTATTTTATTGCAAAACCAAAAAGATTTTGGCTTACAACACCCGAGATTCCCAGGACGTCTCCGATCCAAGTACTAGTCGAGCCCAACGTTGCTTGACATTGCCAGATCGGACGGGATGGCGTACTTTCAACGTGGTATGGTCGTAAGCGAAGGTGAGAGAGAAAAAATATTACATATATTTTTCCACCTCTTTAACGGTCTACTTTGCTTTTCTGCTTCTCTAAATAGTGTGTTTGTATGACAAGGCGCAGCCTATAAGTTTATGAACTTAGCTATTTATCAAATGCTTTTTCTTGGCCTACTTTTTTGGTTTAATTACCCAAATTTGAGGTACTTGAATGTTTCTGCCCAAATAAGCGGTGGAATTACAAATTTTGGAAAGCATTGCCTTTAGTGGCAGTGCGTATATTTTTTGAAAAACCCAAAAATAATAATTGTTCATTCAAACTTAGACTACTTTGGTTATTGAATTTGGAGGAATGATTGGATTGCTATTAGAAGATATTTAGTTGAGACGTACCGTTCATCGTCCAATAGAGCGACAACTATTTGTTCATTTGTTGGTTGGTATGCCGCTCTATTGGAGAAAATACGGTAAGTATTGTTGATCACTTTGGCAAATTTCGGTATAGCCAAGAGTAATTGAGTCTCTAACCCTTCGATAAAACAGTAAACCCAGCCAGCTGTGGAATAGCCAAAACTTGTAATAGTCAAAAGTACACAGACAAGTCGATTCTAATTGAATCCTAAAAGGTTTCGATTCGAGCCGAACCTCTTCGGAGTGTTTGATCAAATTTTGGATTGCTGGGCCTCTGGCTCGGCGTTATTTTCAGTGGTGTGCGAAGGATTTAGTTCTAGCGATGTGCTTTTCTTTTATGCCTTTTTCGGCATTACTCTGATGGATGTGGTTTACTCTCTAACAGAGAGTTCAGGTAAGTTTTCTGCAATGATAGTAAGATGTGGTCGTACTGGCCCTAGCGGGGTTTCTAGGCATGTCGGTCATTTATTCTGACTGGTATTCATCATACTTACAGTTGAACCTCGAGTAGATGCAGGCCTCATATCTCAAAGTTCTGAAATAAAGTACAATTTGCAAAATCAATTATATTCTTCGGCTTGTTCAAAAACTTTTTCGAGCCCCAATTTCGACGCTTTTGCCCCACTCTCATTTGTCGTCGTCTTTTAATCGAGGTCCGACTGTATTCTGTTGACTGTATTTGTTACTGGCCTGAAACTTTGAATTGTGCCGATTATTCAGTCAAAATATTCAAAAAGGTAAACATTAAGTTATGAACCCAAAATGTAGGTTGCTTGGGTGGAATTTAGATCAAAAATATGCCAATTGTAAAGATGTATATAAAATTATTTTATTGCAAAACCAAAAAGATTTTGGCTTACAACACCCGAGATTCCCAGGACGTCTCCGATCCAAGTACTAGTCGAGCCCAACGTTGCTTGACATTGCCAGATCGGACGGGATGGCGTACTTTCAACGTGGTATGGTCGTAATCATTAAACATGATTTTTAAAATATCGTCAAATGCAACCATCCCCCCCCCTGTCTTCTTCTCCCCAAGCAAACAACTACCATTTTTTTTACTTTCGAGCAATTTCCGATGCAGTTTTTATTGATTCACTAACTGCTATAGGCCGTTAACCCTAAAAACAACTACTGTATTTCCTCTAATAGCTCCTCCGGGGGAGCTAAAATGCATAAAACAGCTTTGCAAAAAATTTACTCTGCGCTGAGATATAAGTCCTCGAAGTTGAGGGGGGTGGGCTGTGATTAGAGTTTTTAGAGCAGGGGGAGTTATTAGAGGTAATACGGTACATCACACTAAATTTTGCAAGTTTAACAATAAACTGTGTTTTAAAAAAATTGACATTCCAAGGACGTTTAAAGGGCGAACTATAATCTATTTTCAAAATTCAAAGTGAAGCCTTTGGGTTTTCTTATAAAGGGTTATTTTTACAAAACGGGGCAGAATTTTCACAGAAACGTGGCACTTTCACACTAAAACATGGCGTTTTTTGACTAAAACGTGGCACTTGATACAACATGGGTCACTTTTTAATGGGTATTCCTAAGATTGAAAAAACGTGGCAAAAAAACTTTGATGACTTTATAAATTCGTTGATGAATATTTTTGCCCTTACAGGGTCATACCTATGGTCGAACTGTCGCCGGCGGCACCCTTTCATAGACCCGGCGGTGATAGATTCGTGAGATGAGAGTGACATGATACCCTCTAAAAAATATAATCCCCGGGCAGCGCCAGAATCCCGCCGACATGGCCCAACTATGGTTATACCTTATTAAAAAGCGTGAAATCTCAGGTCTTTAATTATGGATAGCAGTTGTGCGCATAATCAAAAAGACATGAATTTATAAGTAAAAAAAAAACATGATTGCTTTGTATATTTTTTAAAAGTCCAGCATCAAGATTCTATTAAAGGGATGGTACATCTCTTCTCCGTATCTGGTCCCGCATGATAATCGTTTTAATTCAAATTCAAACAGATATGAAGGTCGCTGGTTCAAATCCTTCTGGCCGCACACTTCATTTTTTCAACGTTTCATTTCGAATTTGGTATCAAAATTATTCTAAAGCCATTGGGAGTACAACAAAGACTTAAGCGCAGAGATGCACGACTACTTGAGCTAAGTTAGAGCCCAAACCTAGATAAGAATTATTTATTTTAAAGGGGGGGGGGAGGACACAGACACACTGGGGGGACACATAAGGACACAGGTTAAATTCCCAATATGTGCATACCCTATTTTTTACTCTTTTTTAGTAGGTTTACCGACCTCTAGGACCAAAA
Source organism: Ditylenchus dipsaci (assembly GCA_004194705.1). NCBI lineage: Eukaryota > Metazoa > Nematoda > Chromadorea > Rhabditida > Anguinidae > Ditylenchus > Ditylenchus dipsaci. The sequence continues at coordinate 108,573 of SADC01000457.1, forward strand.
ACTATCGTGCAATCGATTGCAATCATTTTCAGCACTGTTTCGCCGTGAGCAAATGCTCTAATTTTGGGACTTTGAGCGAATGACCACCAAAATGAAAGGAAATAGCCAAAATCATGCGTATTTGGTTTTATATATCATGAGCCTCCACCAATTTTATTTATTTTTTACGCGTTCAGTGACCTTCTAGAGTCAAAATTTCATCGAGAACCAGATCGAGTTTTTACACACCAAAATCACTTTAGAAAAACACGGTAGCTAGCAAAGATTTGACCAAGGGACAAAATACAACAGCTTGACAATGTAAGCCCTGAATCTTAGCTACAATTTGGTAGGTCAAACTCTTCTTTTTGATTATTTCGAGAAAAGTTATGACCATCAATAAAAACACTATTTGACTATTTGAAATGCACTATTTGAAAGCTTAATAATTTTTCTACAAAATGACATATCAGGCTTTTTTGAGGATTGCACAGGCCTGAGAAACGGATGGTTGAAGTTGAAAGAAGTAAAAAAAACCTCTATTTTTGCCTTATTATGGACATTTTCACTTCTTTCAACTTCAACCATCCGTTTCTCAGCCCTGTGCAATCCTCAAAAAAGCCTGATATGTCATTTTGTAGAAAAATTATTAATCTTTCAAAAAGTGCATTAACTGGTGAGTTTCGATACTGAAACTTTAAGAAAAGTCAGTATTTATGCGACCGAACAACAATTTTCCTTCGATTTACTTTGATTTGACTAGAAATCGACACGTTTTTATTGATGGTCATAACTTTTTTCGAAATAATCAAAAAGAAGAGTTTGACCTACCAAATTGTAGCTAAGATTCAGGCTTAGATTGTCAAGCTGTTGTTGATGTTAATTGTTATGCTACGAAGTATTAAGTATTGAATAAATGTTTTGGCTAATTTTTTTGCACGCCAAAAAAGGGACACGCGTCTTAAAAACCCAAATATTTTTAAAAATGAGATTTACTAAGAAGGATTTCTTTACAGCATCTGAAAGAGCAGTAAAAATTCTACAAACTATAAAGCGTAAACTATCACAGGCAGAATAAAACGTTGCGTTAAGGAAGCTTTTTCAAAAAAATAACCCTTGGCTAATTTTTTTTGCTCGCTACTGTAAGGCGATGCGTATAGGAAGTCCCCCCCCCCTTAAAAGTGATATGCATTGAATACTAAAATTAAGGCTGTTAATGACAACGAATCAATCCTACAAATGATTCCATTCAATAAATAGAAAATTTTAGCCTTAGAACACACGATGTTTAATTCAACCACAAAAAAATATGAAAAAATATAGCGTGCGGGCAGAGGAATTCAAACCAGCAACTTACAAATGTTTTTTGAATTTGAATTTACACGATTTCCATGCAGGACCAGATACGGACGAGAGTTGTACCCTCCCTTTAATAGAATCTTGATGCTGGACTTTGCAACCTTCAAAATAAAATATTTCGGCCTAGACCGCTTGGTGCCAAATTTCGCTTGTGGTCAATAACAACTAAAAGAGATATCTTTTGTTATATAACTCTTTTCGATAGGCCACGGTGCGGTCATGCCTTTGTATGTTTACACGTACTGAAACATATCTTAGACTTTACTAGATCGATTGGAGAATGAGATCGCACTATATGGAGACTAACTGTATTTCAAAATCACAGCTTCACCATTCAAAGAGTTTTTTTTTGCAATAAAATATTTGATCACTGATTCTGAATGTGAGTTAAATAATTGTTTTCATACTTATGACAATAAAAGATTTGTGCCGTGAGTGAATTGTTCAGCTCGTGGCAAAATATGTCACTGATATTTGCTTTCCATCTCAACCGAACTAACCAATGAATTCTACGTGTGGCTGACAAAAAATTCTAAAATAGTAATATAAATAAACAATATTAGGTCGCATTTTATATAGATTTGTGAATAGTGTTATGACGTCTCCTAAGTAATTTGTATACGGTTTAAACGATACTTTACTACGTCAAAATTCAAGTTACCACCAATATTTGATTTTTTGTCCTTGGAGTACCAAAACAAACAGAGGACCAAAACAAACTAACAAACCTAGATTAGTAGCTAGATAATTCAAAGAGATAGGTTTTGAACATATTTATGAATACTGGGGCCTGCCGCATGTACAAACTCTGGATGCATGCTTTTTCATGCATCCAGAGTGGCTTTCGAGTGAGTTGTGTCTAAGGTATGTGGGTGTGTGCATCTCAACTCTAAGCCCCCAAGCCCCTGCGCGATTCCGAGCACGACTCTTGACCAAAAATGCAAAAAGAAACTCTTTTTGAAAAGCTTCAGTGACCAAAACAACTCAGAACACTATGTTTGACAGAATTTTTTAAAAACATGGTAGAATAATACGGTAGAGCACCATGTTTTGGGATGTTTTTAGAGTAAGATTAAATGACCGTATTCAAGGGAATTTCATTTTGCTTTTGATCACTGGAGCTTGGCAAAAAGAGTTTCTTTATGCTTTTTTGATTAAGAGCCTTGGTCGGAATTATGTCTAAGGTAAGTGAGTGCGCGCATCTCGAACTCTCAAGACCCCCGCGCACCCTTTCGGGGCGCAGGGGCTTGGTTGCTTAGGGTTTAGATTCGCACACCCACACTCCTTAGACACAAATCATTCGAAAGTGGCCCTGGATGCGTGAAAATGTAGGCATAGTAGAGTTTCTTCATGCGGTAGGCCCCAGTTAACAAAACTATTTTTAAAACTCCCTGCTATTTTAGAGGGAAATATTGAGAAAAAATCAGCTTCAGGGACCAAGGCAAAAAAAATTTTATAATTTTTTCACAAAATTTTTTTGTAAAAGTGTGAACAAACACTTATTAAGACGTTTGGGAGAAAAAAAATTAAAAAAAATCAACAGGGGGACCAAAGCATCTTTTTTCCAAAGATGCGAATGCATATAGAGCAGGGCTGCCATCTCAAAATTAAAAAAAAACAAGAACATTTAGTCAAAAAGTGAAAAAGAAAAGTTTTGCCATTTTGGAGCGAAAAACATAGGTTTTGACTAAAACTTCGAAAACAAAAAAAGATTTGGGGTCTCAAAAAAAGACAAATTTTTTAAAAAAGGACATATGGCAGCCCTGAATAGAGCCGAAAATCCCATCCCATGAGCCAATTCTTTTATTTTATAGCCATGATTTACTTTTGTACCCAAATCAAAGAGTCAAATTAGGTCAAAAAATTTTTTTTTTTTTAAATTAGCTTTTTTTGCATAGAAAACATCAGAAACAACTTCCTATAATTACTCAGGAGACATTTAATCGTGATATAGGAAAATTAAAAATGCAGCACTCCAGCCATGCCCCACCGCCCCATCGCCGACAAAAAAAGTTCTGAAAAATTTAAATGTTTTTAAGTTTGAATCACAAAATTAAGATATGACGATTTTGAATACCTGTTTGAAATTTTCGTTAAAATTTATAAGGTTCTTTCGAAATTCTTCTGTGCATTCCATCACTTTTATCTGAGCTCGATTTCTAAGTCGAAATACACACTTCCAAGTTGTAAAAAAATGTGAAATATTTTCAAACATCAATTTACTTGAGAATACATTAATAATAGAACGGCTTCTCCGCGAATTTTAGAAAGTGGGTGTGAAAGTTTCGGAAAAGTTGATAGAATAAGGGGGTAGCCTTCAATCATTTTGCCGTTTTCAAAAATATCTTCATATTGGCAGACAATTCACAGCGCTCAGCCGTAGACACAAGTGCTTCCAGCTCAAAATTATGGAATCAAAGAGATGTAGGAATACTTTTTTCTTGCGAAAAATATAACCAAAGAAAACGAAAAGTTTTGTTTTCAAATAGCTTGAGTATGACATTTCTGTCTTTGAAGTCTTTTTTTTCTTAATTCCTGAGGATGGAAAGTGAAAAGATATACAGCTCTTGGATCTTTACCACCAATATACAAATCTTGAAATTTTGAAAAAGTTGGAGAGTTTATCATCTTTGTTCATTTCCAGACGACATTCGATTTGTTTTTCGAAGCTCACAAAAAGCACTTGTCCGTAAGTGAATGTGTAATCTTTAAAATATTTCTTGAATACATTGTCAAAATTTTTGATACAAGCCTTAAAGTTTCACGTTTCTAGTATTTGCTAGCGAAAATAAATCAGTGCAAATGTCTGAGAAAATCATTAGAGAAATAATAAAATAAAACTTGGTTTATTTTGAAAATTCTCTTTGAAGTCACAGTATTTAAAACAAATCGTTGTAAGAACAGCATATTTAAACAGGAGATTGAAACCATTTGCCTCCTAGAAGTTAAAAATACAAAATCCTTTCCATATGAGCAAAAGCTGAGACAACGGCAAAGAGGGCTAAAGTGTGGGATATCTACATTTAGGTCATTTAGGGACACCTTTGGCTATCAATTTCTGTTACAGTCGAGTCTAGATTAAGCGACATCCTCTAGACGAGCCCTAGTGTCGTTAATCGAGAGTGTCGTTTACTTGAAGGTGTCGGATAAGCGAGACTTTAAGATTAAAAAAGGTCAAGTATTTAAAGTGCCCGCTTCTGGCTTTTTTCTGCCCGTTCTTGCTTTTTTATGCCCGCTTTTTTTAAAA
>SADC01000458.1:0-79478 GCA_004194705.1 Ditylenchus dipsaci
TTGACCAAAAGAAAAAAGTTGAGCACAATTTTCGCCTTTCCTCTCCCAGACGTTCAGAAAGTGGTTCTTTACAATACAACGGAGGAGGTAAGGGCAACCTCACTGAAAACAATTCGATCCGATTTTTCGTTATTCATGGTCATATGTCATTAAAAGCATGCCCTAGAAGATACTTTGACATGTGCGACTCACCTTCAGAGTGTCTCACTCTGGTTCTAAAGACCTGCATGACGGTTAACTGTAAGTCCATCGAAATATACATTTTAATAGTTAAAAAGGAAATGTTACATAAAGGTAAGCTTACGACTATTTCTACGAGTCCTACCACGTTTAGTCTGAGGGTTGACTTTCCACATTTTACAAATGCAACAATAACTTTAATATTTTTCTTCTCTATTGAGAACTAAAACCACGTAAGAACTTTTGTTAAGGAGGATGAAAAGCCATTTAGGTTTGAAAAAGTGGCCTGCGTAGCGTTTGTGTTTTCGGTCATTAAAGAGTGCGCAGTTCAATTCCGCATGCGTGGGCACTTCACTTTTTTGGCTTTTTTGACCAGTTCAAAGGTAATTTGGGTCGTTGATTCCTACTGGAGTCGAAAAAGTCTAATTGCCTTTAAATTGGTTTTACAAGCCAAAAAAATAGCGTGCTAACACATGGGATCGACCTGCAACACAATTTTGGAACAAAAACACCAACGCTTACGTACTGCGCCACCGAGGCCACTTTTTCAAAACCTAGTGGCTTTTTCCCCTCGTTTAAAAAGTTGAATCGAGGTTAAACTGTAACAATAACAGCTTGATTCTCCGACGATGCTAATATTTCAAAGGAAGCAAAAGAATTAATTGAAATTTTGTTGTATACAGAAAAACAATCGAAAAAAAGACTATGCAAAACGAAGATCCAAAAATTTTTTGAAAACATTATACTAGCGAATAAATGGTTCAAAAATCCTGAGCCCAATTCATACAAAACTTGCAAAATTTTACAAAAAGCCTCAAAATAGTAAGTTGTTCTCCTTTGAGATTTCTTTAATGCTTGTTTGCTTTAGCAGAGATGACCGACTTTGTGCGTAATCAATTTTATCTCACAAACGACTTTTACATGAACAAAAACAGCAAATGAAACAATGATTTTTGCAACTTTGTTGGTCAAAATATCTTTCAAAGTTTTTTCTGTGCTTGAAAAAATATTTCTTTTTAGATTTAATACATTAACATGCTATTATCCAGTGAAAAACAGCCTGAACCAGGAAAAATCTTTTTTTTAACAAGCTATAAAGTGTACACTTCTTTGGTGTATTTTTTCTACAAATTATTACGCTGGAAGGGAGGGACCCTGACTGTACCTGGGGTAAACTTCCTGGTGGTGACGAATGACAAGTTTTTCTTTGCGTATTCTTCTAGGTCTTCCCAAGTTCCTGATAAATCTGGCTTCCAGCTCTGAAGGCCCACAAAATGTGGTAGAAGGGTCACTCAAAGTTCAAAAAAAAAACACCTCAATACCACCCATATGATGTTTTTCATAGTGTAAGGTAAGGAGCAAGGTGGTTTGGACAAAACAAACTTTGGTACCAAAAGTCACTTAAGACCTGACTTAATTCAAACAATAACCCAAAACAACTCATTTGAATTAGCGCCAAATCTTGGCACGACATTACCCAACAAGCGCTCAAGCGCTTACAGTTGTTTTTTGTCTCGTTTACTCGTCTATCAGCGAGTCAATATTTATTCAACCCGTTCTCATCATTAACCCCTCTTCTATTTTCAGATATCGAATTGGGTGTCTGGTGAGAAGTCTCGAGCTGAGCCCTGAGACTTGGTCTCGAGCCGAGCCCTGAGACTTACCGTATTTCTGTAATAAGGCGGCACCCTCTAATAAGGCGGCACCCCAACTTCGAGGGTCTATATCTCGAAGCAGAGTAAATATTTTGCTTATCTGTTTGATGCGTTTTCTTAACTACCACGAGCTCTACCGATTCCAATTTTTAGATTTGGTTGAGCACCAAAAATCTCAAGATTGAATTCAAATTTTTTGGATTTTCGGGGGTTGAAAAATAAGGCGGCATTGCCGCCTATTACAGGAATACGGTAATATTCACAAAAACCACAGGGAGTACCATGGCAAATTTTTTGATGTGGGGGTTTCTCGACAAGAACAGTGCCGAAAATACCTTTATTTTTCCAGTGTGTTTGCGAATTCCTTTTTCTTTGTTCTGTACCAGCATAATATTGCTGGTTTCAAATCCCAATATATTATATTATGGTATGCAGCCAAGTAAGGGCAGTAGCTACTTGATACAAAATTAGTCGAGCAAGATCTTCTGAGTATATTTTGTGTTGTTTCAGATTCTCCCCTCTATGAACTCTAAGACAGCGCGATAAACTGATCCTCACTCTTTCTCTTTCGTTTTCTAAATTTTTCAACGCTTTGTATTATTATATCAAAAAGAGGTGATGGGGGGGTGGTTGTTTTCAACTTCATCAACTTTTTCTGCAAATTCCAACCCTGTGCTCAAACTCCTTGGTCAAGTCGATGTCATGTTTTCTCAACTTTTTTTGTCATCAGAAATAATTTTTTTATCACTTTTTCAAAGCTCTCATACCAAATGAAAAGCTCAGAATATAAGCTATAACGATCTACGTTTTGTTTTGTCGAAAAAAAAATATTCCTATGCTTTTTGATTGGAAATCCTTTTTGGCCGGACGAAAAAATCCGGACAAGTTCTATAGTTAAGACAAACGCTAAAACACTGCATAGCATATTTTTTTGTTTTATTTGTGAGGCTTGTTTCTTAACTACAATTTGGTAGGTCAAACATTTTTTTAGATTTTCGTGCGAAAAGTTATGACCACCAACAAAAAATATCTATTTCTAATCAAAAATCAACAAAAATGGCGGTTTGGCCGCATAAACAAAATGGACGCTAGTAGCGAATACCCCCCCCAATGATTTTCACTTTTTACTTAAGTAAAAAGTACCTAAATTGATGTTCCAGACCCCGGAAAATGTGCGCAAACTCTTCATTAGTCACAACTTCCGCACGCTGGCCTACCCAAGCCTAAGGGCTAAGCCTAAGCTTGTTGTTTGCAAGGGTAGTTACAACAATTTTAAAAGGTCGGATTCTTGGGGTATTCGCTACTAGCGCCAGAAAAGCTTTTCTCGAATTTTTTCATGAAAAAGTACTGTACAATATAGCATTCGCAAGCTCTTTGATTTCTCTACATATGACTGTTTTTAAGAATCATACAAGACCTAGAAATAGATGTTTTAAGTTATTCGGAAAAAATTAAGGTCAATTTCGAGATTTTTGGATGAAAAACCCAAAATCCAAAAAGCCGAATCGGTAAAGCTTGAGGAATTTAAGAAATTCAATAAGCAGCTTTCGAGTATATATTCACTCTAAGCTGTAATATATAGGTCTTCAAAGTCGAGGGGCCGGCTTATTAAAGAAGCATGGTCACCTGTTTTTAAATTCGCCCCCGCCAATTTTTAATTTTTCTTGAACCATTGAACCTCTGTACAAATTTTTCAACTTGGTTTCTAACAAAACAAGGCCTAGAATTTAATTTTAGGTACAGTTCTGTTAGAAACCAAGTCGAAAAATCCGACGTTACTCGTTTTTACTGCCCCCACCACCAAAAAGCTACTCAGTTACAAACACAACCGCCCCCCCCCCTCTTTAATAATTTTTCAGGTTCCCCAAAAACCATACTTTTTGTTTTTGAAAGATGCTGAATTAGTACGGTTTTTCCTGAGCCTAATGCCTAGGCCCGAAGCATAGGGGCTAAGCTAATTCCTAAGCTTGAATATTAGGGGGGGTGGTGAAATCTACAAGGTGTTTTTGGGAATGTGGCGTGTAAAACCGAGTACCCCAAAAAGTCCGTTCAGTAGTTCAATGATTCGGGAAATTTTTGAATTGGCGTGTACAACATTTGTAAACTGGTGACCATTTCTTGAAGGGGGAGTGGAGATCGGCTAATTAGAGAAATACGGTAATTGGAGTCCGTTGTAAACAGAAAATTGACTTACAGCCTTAACTCCATCCAAACATTTAACACTAACTATATACGGACATGCTGTTCTCATTTTTTTAATTTTAGTTAACACTTCGATTTCATTTTCACTGACTTATCTGATGCGTCCATTATTTTCATGGCGTAAATTTTGGTTTGCTAAAACTGCTACCAATTAATTCCACTTACACACATCTCCAAAGACCCTCTTCCAAGCGGGTCGAAAAATTCGGTCGGCTTAAATTGTCAGGAGAGTATTACTCAGAAGCCTTGTCACGAAGGTGCTTTTTTCTGTTGACTTGAAAGCAGTACACGCAGAACACTTTGCTGAGATCTCTCCGGTTTTGTGTAAGATCAATTTCTGGAGCTGTTTGATCTTGGGGTCCACATCGTCTGATTGGATATTTGATGAAGAGACACTTGTTATTCTCCGACCTGGTGTCTGAAATTGAGTGTAACCATAGTATAGCAAGTCGCACTATAAAAGTCGAATTTCACTACCCTATTTTACGATACGTTTTGAAAAATGACGCTGTTAGTTTTGCTTTTTAGTGTTCTATTTCGAGATACAGAACTCGGAGTAGTGATGGGTAAGCAGGCAATTTTCCGCCCCAGCACCGCACCACGCCCCGCGTGTTTCAGATTATCGCCCCGGCACGCCTTACGCAGCGAGGCAGTACCGGGGCGCACCGCACCGGGTCGTAAGCAATACCGGAAGTTTTTTAAGCTGAAATTATGCTTCGGAGCAACTCGTAGAGCAAACTTTAACTGAAATTTTGAAAAATGAATTTTATTGCAAAGTTCAAACTTTTGAAACTTTGTTGCAAAATTTATAAATAATAACGCAATGGTCCTTTAAAGGACCATGGTTATTTGCGCGCAGTGCAGTGTTTTCAAAGTCAAGGTCAAGTTCAAGGTCAAGGTAAACTTGACTTTAAAACTTCAAGGTCGTTTTTCTCGATTTTTAGTAAGGAAAATGGGTCTGAATTTTTTTCCTATCCCCTAAAGTCAAGATTTTGCGCTGAACAAAACGTACTTTTCAGAATAACGATATAATTTTTGCACGATGAGATATAGCCTAAAGTCAAGGTAAAATCAAGGTGATTTTACCTTGACCTTGACTTTCGCTAAAAATAGGTGATTTTACCTTGACTTTAGGCTATATCTCATCGTGCAAAAATTATATCGTTATTCTGAAAATCACGTTTTGTTCAGCGTGAAATCTTGACTTTAAGAGATAGGAAAAAAATTCAGACCCATTTTCCTTACTAAAAATCGAGAAAAACGACTTGAAGTTTTAAAGTCAAGTTTTACCTTGACCTTGACTTTTGAAAACACTGGCGCAGTGGCATGTGCAAAATTTGAATTGGCGGGGACACTTCTCTTTCGTCTAGAACTATACTCTTTTGAGTCATATCAAACTACTCCAAAGAGTACAGTGATAGACGAAAGAGAAGTGTCCCCCGCCAATTCAAATTTTGCACATGCCACCGCGCGCAATAACCATAGTCCTTAACAATATGTCATTAAAAAGCTTTTTTACCGCCCTTTCTTACTTTACTCTAACTTCTACTCTAACTTTACTCTTTGGAGTTGTTCGCCATAACTCCAAAGAGTATAGTGCGAGACGAAAGAGAAGTGTCCCCCGCCTATAAAGTCTATTTTTGCCACGGCCCGAGTTGAAAACATGGTAAAGCAGCTAAAAAAAAGTGGCCCCTGTATTATTCCCTTCCCCTCCAATACAGCCCATAATCCCTTTTAAATTGCTTTTCTGGACCTTTTATGGCGAAATTATTGCTTAAAAATGGGTTTTGACCACTCCTAAAAATCTTGATTTTTGGGGGGGGGTATAAGAGTAGCTTTTTTGGGGGTATTCCCGAGTATACCGAGTAGCGTCGAAATTGTTTTACGTCGCCAAATTATTCATTTATCCTCCAAATCGTAAAAATAAGTATTCTCGATGTTTTATGTTATAAATTTTTTTTCTTCTGATCATCATATAGCTCTGAATCTCTACTTTCTGATAGCTATCAACTGACTCCTTGTTGTTGAGAAAAGTTTGAGAAATAATCGTTTTTATGAAAACTTCTCTTTCATAAAAATGGGTATTTCTCAAAAAATTTCAACAACGAGGAATCAGTTGGTAGCTTATGAGAAACTAGAGATTCAAGGCTACATGATGATAAAAAGAAAAAAATTACGACATAAAAACACCGAGAAATACTCATTTTTACGATTTGAGAGATAAATGAATAATTGGCGGGGTAAAGAATTATTTGGCGGGTGAAAGCACTTACAGCCTATAAGAAACTATTAGGTTGGTGCATAATTAACGTCGGTTTTTTATACTAATGTTTAAGCTTCAAAAATTTCGAAAAATTGTTCTTAATGCGCCATTGTGTCTGTTATTTCTCTTCAAACGTGTTATCGGTATTTTTTAGATTATTTTGAAAAAGTTGGCATTTTTATTCAAGCACTAGCGATGACATCATGAAATCGAAAAACTTGGATTTTGGTCATTTTTAAAAGAAATTGATTTTTTTGAAAAGTGCATATCTCCACAACCGAATTTTAAAAATTATTTCTGTAAAATAGGTATTGTAGATCCTGAACTGCACTACAAGACAACACTGAGAGGTTGTTAAAACACTTAATCCTGAATAAAGCCAGTTGAAGTGCGTGTCAACTACCCATGATGTCATCGCTAGTGTTTGAATCAAAATGCCAACTTTTTAAATAATCTAAAAAATACCGATACCACATTTGAAGAGGAATAACAGAGCTACACAATAGCGTATTACTAACAATTTTTCGAAATAATTTTGATGCTTGAACATTAGTTAAAAAAACCGACGTTAAACATGCACCAACCTAATGGAATCTTAGAGCTTCCTGCTAGTATCATCACTTTAAAAAAATTGAAAATTTGCCTCTTTGACTGAAATAAAAAAGTTGGCGCACAATTTTCTCCGCTCCGTGGGAGAGGGTCGCATGCAATGGGAGGACTGCAAATATTAAATGATCGAGATCCTTGCTGAGTCTTTATACCGTATTTTCTCTATCAATTACCCCCTCTCTATTAATTACCCCCCATAGGCACCCCTGTATCTCAGCTCAAAAAAATTATTTTGCAAATCTGTTTTTGGGGTGTCTTAATCACCACGAACTTAGATTCCACTTTTTAAAATTCGTTTGAGCACCCAAATCTCGAAATCGAAATAATATTTTTCGATTTTTCTAGGTTGAAAAATAATTACCCGGGGTAATTAATAGAGAAATACGGTATATAGGTTTTTCATTACTGCATGAGCTGCGGGGATCCAGTCACCAGCGCAGAGAAGCAATTGAAAGCGTTCACTTCAAGCATGAGACTACCAAACTTAGCTTACAAATTATAAAGAACATTTCGTGCTAGCTAGTTTCTTTTCTTAAGACTCTTTTATAGCCAAGCTAAGATAACTTTGGAGAAAACGGGGTCAAATTCCTTCTGTACAAGACAAGACAGTTTTCAGCGGCAAAAAATGCAAAATATGAACTCTAAAAAAATTTAAATTAATTGCAACCTTTTCTCGATTTTTCGGGGGTCCCTCGAACAGGCAAAATAGCTATACGCAAAATTTAGCTCATCAAAAAATTAAAAAATTATAAAATTAATTCGAAAAATTGAAAGGTTATTATTTCACAGTTCAGGCGTTTTCCGTGAGAGTTAACTTTCAATATTTCCCTTCGAAACGGTAATTTTCTAAAAAAAAGGTAATAAATTGTCGTAGCTCAGGTGCGTCTTGAAGGATGTGTTAAATCAAGGTTTTATTGTATCTAATTTCAGCTATTATTAGTTAAGGCACGCTAATTTTACCGTTTCCCTTCCTTCATAATATCTAATAATTTTGCGCATTGTAGCTCGTTCATCTATCTGATTAGTATTATTAGTTGCAGTGAAAGGTTCTTTGCCAACTAAAATCGTGTACATTAACACTCCAAAGCCCACCAATCCACTTCGTAGGAATATTCCTAAAATTTATGAAATAAAATGTATTTTTTAAATTTATATTATGAGTTTGATTTTCAAATATTATTGATTGATAGTTGACTTTTGTTTGCAAATAGTGGGTAACTAGAGCTAGAAGTACAGTGTAGAAAGCGGGGGGAGAGGGGGTTATTCGCTACTAGCGCCAAAATTTCAATTCCTAGGTAAAACGGTCTATTAAGAATAAACAACATTATTGCTTTCTCATTTCACTAAACTAAAAGATTGGCAAATTGCAAAGCTTCGAATGAAAAATTTCAAAAAAGCACATCTGGGTAAAAAAAGGACAGTTTGACTGGTTTTTGAAGTAAAAGGTCATTTTATCCAGTGCTTTGTTGCCATTTTGAAGCGAAAAAAAAAAGATTTTGACTAAATTTTCAAAAATAAAAAAGATTGGGGTGCCAAAAAAAGGGCAAATCTTTTTAAAAAGGACGATTCGGAAGCCCGGCAAATTGTCAAAAATAAAGCAATGAATTATTCTCCTATACTAGCGGCAGAATTTTTTTCCCAAGACGTCATAGCTTAATACTCTTTCATTCTAAAAAATATTAAAAAGCTCGCTTTGTAGTTTTAGATCTGCTATGATTTTACCGGTAAAATTTTTCGAAAAAATTAAATATTGGTTTGAAATCGTAGAGAAGCATGAGACACACTGTATTTTGCTTAAATTGTTATGTTTTCTTTAAGTATCTCAGCACCAAGTCTCAGAGAAATTTTAAAACAAATGTTGAGGGTTTTTTTTTGAATCTATAAATTATTATTTTAGAGTTGTAAATAAAACACTGTGGGACATTTTAAGTCTTCTGTTAAATAAAACTTGCTTTATAATGCACTGAATTACCACAGCCATGAAAACCAAAACGACAATTTATTTGTATTTATTGGTATCAAACTTTGACACAAATTTTTTTTATTTTCACCTGTTCGTTAACGATTTTAGGCTAAAATAGCCTGGTGTTCCTTGAAGAATATGTGATTTATTCCCAATAGTGGATAACCAAAATCGATCAACTAAATTTTTGTAAAGTTTATGCTTGAAAAATTGTTTAAAACTGTTCTTGCTGAGAAACAACCCCCTCCCCTCCCGAACATAAAAAAATCTGCCTTAGTCCCCCTTGTTGTTATTGCATGCTTTATTATTTATTTTTTAGGTTAAGGCTCAGGCAAGGGTTGGTCAGCTTATGGTATGACAGGCCTAAATATAAGTTTATAGAATCTTCAAGCCCATCCTAACATACGAAGGCCAAGCTTTGCCTAACCCTGAGACTTAATATTCACAAAAACCACAGGAGTACCATGGCAAATTTTTTTGATGTGGGGGTTTCTCGACAAGAACAGTGCCGAAAATACCTTTATTTTTCCAGTGTGTTTGCAAATTCCTTTTTCTTTGTTCTGTACCAGCATAATATTGCTGGGTTTCAAATCCCCATATATTATATTATTGGTATGCAGCCAAGTAAGGCAGTAGCTACTTGATACAAAATTAGTCGAGCAAGATCTTCTGAGTATATTTTGTGTTGTTTCAGATTCTCCCCTTCTATGAACTCTAAGACAGCGCGATAAACTGAATCCTCACTCTTTTCTTCGTTTTCTAAATTTTTCAACGCTTTTTTTATATATCAAAAAGAGGTGATGGGGGGGGGGTGGTTGTTTTCAACTTCATCAACTTTTTCTGCAATTCCAACCCTGTGCTCAAACTCCTTGTCAAGGTCGATGTCATGTTTTCTCAACTTTTTTTGTCATCAGAAATAATTTTTTTATCACTTTTTCAAAGCTCTCATACCAAATGAAAAGCTCAGAATATAAGCTATAACGATCTACGTTTTGTTTTGTCGAGGAAAAATATTCCTATTCTTTTTGATTGGAAATCTCTTTTTGGCCGGACGAAAAATCCGGACAGTTCTATAGTTAAGACAAACGCTAAAACACTTCATAGCATATTTTTTGTTTTATTTGTGAGGCCTGTTCTTAACTACAATTTGGTAGGTCAAACATTTTTTTAGATTTTCGTGCGAAAATTTATGACCACCAACAAAAAAATATCTATTTCTAATCAAAATCAACAAAATGGCGGTTTGGCCGCATAAACAAAATCGACGCTAGTAGCGAATACCCCCCCCCCAATGATTTTCACCTTTTTTACTTTAGTAAAAAGTACCCAAATTTATGTCCAGACCCCGGAAAATATGCGTAAACTCTTTATTAGTCACAACTTCCGTACGCTGGTCTACCCCCAAGCCTAAGGGCTAAGCCTAAGCTTGTTGTTTGCAAGGGTAGTTACAGCAATTTTAAAAGGTCGGATTCTTGGGGGTATTCGCTACTAGCGCCAGAAAAGCTTTTCTCGAATTTTTTCATGAAAAGTACTGTACAATATAGCATTCGCAAGCTCTTTGATTTCTCTACATATTGACTGTTTTTTTAAGAATCATACAAGACCTAGAAATAGATGTTTAAGTTATTCGGAAAAAATTAAGGTCAATTTCGAGATTTTTGGATGAAAACCAAAATCCAAAAAGCCGAATCGGTAAAGCTTGAGGAATTAAGAAATTCAATAAGCAGCTTTCGAGTATATATTCACTCTAAGCTGTAATATATAGGTCTTCAAAGTCGAGGGGCCGGCTTATTAAAGAAGCATGGTCACCTGTTTTTAAATTCGCCCCCGCCAATTTTTAATTTTTCTTGAACCATTGAACCTCTGTACAGATTTTTCAACTTGGTTCTAACAAAACAAGGCCTAGAATTTAATTTTAGGTACAGTTCTGTTAGAAACCAAGTCGAAAAATCCGACGCTACTCGTTTTTACTGCCCCCACCACCAAAAAGCTACTCAGTTTCAAACACAACCGCCCCTCCCCTCTTTAATAATTTTTCAGGTTCCCCAAAACCATACTTTTGTTTTTGAAGATGCTGAAATTAGTACGGTTTGTCCCTGAGCCTAATGCCTAGGCCCCGAAGCATAGGGCTAAGCCTAATTCCTAAGCCTTGAAATTATTAGGGAGGGGTGGTGAAATCTACAAGGTGTTTTTGGGAATGTGGCGTGTAAAACCGAGTAGCCCCAAAATCCGTTCAGAAGTTCAATGATTCGGGAAATTTTTTGAATTGGCGTGTACAACATTTGTAACTGGTGACCATGATCCTTGAAGGGGGAGTGGAGATCGGCTAATTAGAGGAATACGGTAATTGGAGTCCTTGTAAACAGAAAATTGACTTACAGCCTTAACTCCATCCAACATTTAACACTAACTATATACGGACATGCTGGTCTTATTTTTTAATTTTAGTTAACACTTCGATTTCATTTTCACTGACTTTATCTGATGCGTCCATTATTTTCATGGCATGAAATTTTGGTTTGCTAGAACTGCTACCAATTAATTCCACCTTACACACGTCTCCAAAAGATCCTCTTCCAAGCGGGTCGAAAAATTCGGTCGGCTTAAATTGTCAGGACAGGTATTACTCAGAAGCCTTGTCACGAAAGATGCTTTTTTCTGTGACTTGAAAGCAGCTACACGCAGAACACTTTGCTGGGATCTTTCCGGTTTTTGTGTTAGATCAATTTCTGGAGCTGTTGGATCTTGAGGGTCCACATCGTCTGATTGGATATTTGATGAAGAGACACTTGTTATTTCTCCGACAGCTGGTGTCTAAATTGAGTGTAATACCGGTATAGCAAGTCTCAGTATAAAATCGAATTTCACTACCCTATTTACGATACGTTGAAAACAATGACGCTGTTAGTTTTGCTTTTTAATGTTCTATTTTCGAGATACAGAACCCGGAAGTAGTGATGGGTAAGCAGGCAATTTCCGCCCCAGCACCGCCCCACGCCTCAGTCATTTGCAGACTACCGCCCTGGCACCGCCCCACGGCTCGGACGACTAGCACCCAGCACCGCACCCACGCCCCGCGTGTTTCAGATTATCGCCCCGGCACAGCCCCACGCAGCGAGGCAGTACCGGGGCGCACCGCACCGGGTCGTAAAGCAATACCGGAAGTTTTTTAAGCTGAAATTATGCTTCGAAGCAACTCGTAGAGCAAACTTTAACTGAAATTTGAAAAATGAATTTTATTGCAAAGTTCAAACTTTTCAAACTTTTGTTGCAAAAGTTATAAATAATAACGGCAATGGTCCTTTAAAGGACCATGGTTATTGCGCGCAGTGCAGTGTTTTCAAAAGTCAGGGTCAAGTTCAAGGTCAAGGTAAAACTTGACTTTAAAACTTCAAGGTCGTTTTTCTCGATTTTTAGTAAGGAAAATGGGTCTGAATTTTTTTTCCCATCCCCTAAAGTCAAGATTTTGCGCTGAACAAAACGTACTTTTCAGAATAACGATATAATTTTTGCATGATGAGATATAGCCTAAAGTCAAGGTAAAATCACCTTGATTTTACCTTGACCTTGACTTTCGCTAAAATCAAGGTGATTTTACCTTGACTTTAGGCTATATCTCATCGTGCAAAAATTATATCGTTATTCTGAAAAGTACGTTTTGTTCAGCGCAAAATCTTGACTTTAGGGTCAGGAAAAAAATTCAGACCCATTTTCCTTACTAAAATCGAGAAAAAACGACCTTGAAGTTTTAAAGTCAAGTTTTACCTTGAACTTGACCTTGACTTTTGAAAACACTGGCGCAGTGGCATGTGCAAAATTTGAATTGGCGGGGGACACTTCTCTTTCGTCTAGAACTATACTCTTTTGAGTCATATCAAACTACTCCAAAGAGTACAGTGATAGACGAAAGAGAAGTGTCCCCGCCAATTCAAATTTTGCACATTCCGCTGCTCGCAAAAACCATGGTTCTTTAACAACGCTCATGTTGCAAAAAACTTTGTGTTGCTCAGAAAAAAACACTGCTTTTTCTTGAAATCAGAGTAGAAAAAAAAAAAGATATGAGGCTATCTTATCTATCTAGCATTCTGCATGGAAGGGGGCCTTGTTCATTCTTCACTGCAACCCTACTATCGTCACATTGGTTGAGAAATAGATAAGCTTAAAAGCTACCTATACAACTTTTTTTTTAACTCTTCTTGTTTTTTAAAACCTTTATTCTTTTCAGATTACTGTGAAAGTAGCTATTTTTAAATAGTTTATGTGAGATCCCCACATTCTTTAAATATTTAACTAAGATTAAAAAAAAGTTACCGAAGATCGTTTAAACTTTCTTCCAAACAGTGTTTCATACTCTGAAAAAAAATAAACATACAAAAAAAATATTTATAATATTTTTGGCATTGATTAAATGTATCTATGTTGTCACCGAGACGAGTCTCAACCAGAGCTGTAAATCGATTTTTGACATCCGGCTCTATTTTCGGTCATAACTTTCCTATATTAGACTGTTCAAAAATCTGATTACCCAGTTATGTTCACTGATGCCTTAGCTATCTTACACACATACGAACATCCGGGTCGTTATAGAAAAAACATGCTTAATTTTAAAAACATCCGGATGTCAAAAGCGGATGTCAAAAAACATCCGCTTATGACATCCGGATGTTTTTAAAATTAAGCATGTTTTTCTATAACGACCCCGGATGTTCGTATGTGTGTAAGATAGCTAAGGCATCAGTGAACATAACTGGGTAATCAGATTTTTTGAACAGTCTAATATAGGAAAGTTATGACCGAAAATAGAGCCGGATGTCAAAAATCGATTTACAGCCCTGGTCTCAACCGACAATTCTCGGTTTATCGTCTCGAAAATTCGGCTTTCTCGTTGCTCGATCGACCACATGAAAATTTTCGGCGAGATTTTCCACAGGAATTTTTAATAATTTTTTTGAGCTTTGTCATTGTTTTTACTATGATAATGAATGAAATCTTTTTTGAGAATTTTTCCATAATGAAAAACAATAAATTATTTCGGGCACTAACTAAATATCCATTTGCAATGTGAAAAAAAGTCTTATTATTGTTTCCGGAGAATCATCGAACATACTCTTCTAGCCGAAACATCCTTTTCGAAAATCGCGTACGCGGTTAAGTATAACACCAGCACGCTTCATTCAAGGATATGCTATAGTCGACCTTCAAATTGATGTCACATCAAGAGAATGGCGAAAAATTTACATGAGTTTAACACGTAAAATACCGGTTGTTACATTGGTTTATTTCGATGCAGAATTTAACGCTGAGCACGCCTGTGTTATTAGTTTTTCAAAATTCGCCCTAAGAATATGAGAAACGGCCCATTTTTGAAACCTTGTTTTTCGCGTTTTAAGCTATCATTAATTTTCGTTTTTCTTATGATTTCTATAAATTTTTCTATTGTTTTTTATACCGTCGGAAAGCCAAAACTAGACCTTACCAACGGTATATCACACTGCCAAAAATAATTCGGAAATATTGTACTACCAGCAAAAAGAATGATTTTCGCCACTTTTTGTAAACGTATTTTTTTGAATAAAAAGTCAAAATTTTTTGCGATTCTAAAAACCCTTACGGCTCTACTATAGCTCAAAAGAAAGAACAATTAAAATGGAACATTCTTGTGCAAAAAAATAAAGTTAAACATGACAGAAAAAAGGCTTTCTTAGTGTTTAACAAGACTCCCAAAAAGTTCAAAAACGATTTTCACGTAAAACTTAAATTTTGCTAGAGAAACCTAGATTTTTGTCATCGGATTCGTGTTTAGCATGGTCGATTTGCTTATGAAACTGCCCTCAAAGCGAATTCCGCTCAAGACAAAAAACATTTAAACTTCAAAAATACGAGACTTGCGAATTTGAAATTTCACAGCAAGTTGTAAGCTTTGAGGGCAGTTTCATAAGCAAATCGACCATGCTGAACACGAATCACAAGAATGTTCTGCACAAGAATGTTCCATTTTAATTGTTCTTTCTTTGGCGCTATAGTAAAGCCATAATTATTTTTGGAATCGCAAAAAATTTTGACTTTTTATTCAAAAAAATACGTTTACAAAAAGTGGCGAAAATCATTCTTTTTGCTGGTAGTACAATATTTCCGAATTATTTTTGGCAGTGTGATATACCGTTGGTGAGCTCTAATTCTGGGCTTTCCGACGGTATGAAAAAAACAATAGAAAAATTTATAGAAATCATAAGAAAACGAAAATTAATGATAGCTTAAAACGCGAAAAACAAGGTTTCAAAAATGGGCCGTTTCTCATATTCTTAGTGCGAATTTTGAAAAACTAATAACACAGGCGTGCTCAGCGTTAAATTCTGCATCGAAATAAACTAATGTAACAACCGGTATTTGACGTGTTAATTTGGGATAATTAAAACACACAGTCTGTAAAAATGACAAACTTCTCGAGACAAGTTGGTCATGATGAAAAAATGAAATTTTCTTTTATTACTATCTTGTAGCCTGAACTCTAGCAAGCTCAAAACTGTTAGACCCCCTTGAAAACAACTTTAAAAGAGCCGAGCAATAACCGTTAGAAGCTGGTCGGTCATCGGGTGCCATTCTTTTTCACTCCTCAACTTCAAATTCTTCTAGCTTCAATTTTTTGTGACCGACCATGAGCTCATTGCGGCGGAAGGTGAATAGAGGGTTGGTTGTATGCATTCAGCGATAATTAACCAGGGTGCAAGATTTTAAATTAACCTGATTCGACTAAAAATGGCCTAAAACAGCTTTGAAGTCAAAAAAAACTCGAAATTCGTGCAGCACAACTATTTATTAGTAAAATATATTTTCTCGTTTCTCGACCGAGATCCTTTTCATTTTGTCTTAAGTTGTTGTAGTAAAAAATTTGAAAAAACATCGATCTGTGTTTTTCTTCTAATTGATACATTAAGTTTTTTGAACAGCGTCATACTGGATTAAACGGTTTATAGTTAACGCGCCAAAAATAAAGTGAAAATTCCATAAGGTTAAAATCTGCCCTTCATTTAAAGAACCATGGTTTTTGACCGCAGCGGAATCTCCAAATTTTGGATTGGCGGGGAACACTTTTTTACTCTGAAAAAGTTCAACAATTATTTTTCAAATTATTTTATCAAAATATAGAACCATTCACTAGTCGAGCGCAACGTTGCTTGACATTGCCAGATCGGACCGGCTTTCACTGCACCATAGCTGCTTATACCGTATTTTCTCTAATTAGCCCACCCTCTCTAATAAACCCACCCCCTCGACTTCGAGGGTCTGTATCTCGGAACAGGGTGAATATTTTGCCAAGCTGTTTATTGCGTTTTCTTAGTTCCCGCGAGCTCTACCGATATCGATTTTCAGATTTATAATTTTCAACAGAAAAACTCGAGATCGCATTCAAATTTTTCCGATTTTCGGGTAATTGAAAAATGAACCCACCGGTGGGCTAATTAGAGGAAATACGGTATGAGATTTTTATTTTAGAGATAGAAACTGGACTTACGCTACTTTCACTGCACCGGCCGAGAACCCGTCCCATTGGACGAAATTTTATCCAAAATCCCGTCCCGGAATCCCGTCGGGTCAATTTCGAAAATCCCGCTCCCGGTTTCAGTTTTTTTTTCATCATAGACCGGAATTTCCAGTTAAGAAGATAAGGAACCATCAAACTTCTACTTTATCAATATCCAACCCTCAAGTTCGACCCTCCGTCATTTCCTATACCTTTGAGGCCACTTTTGGGATTCTTTGGCGAACGTAACATGTCCATCCAGTTAACGAAATCACTAAAATTTCATATATTTTGCAAAGGTCAAATTTTCGCCTGCAAGACTGGACTTTCAATTTAATATTTTTAAGTTTTATTGTTATAAAGCAGCCAGTGAAATCTGAAATCTTTGCGATTTTTCGGAAATTGGGAAAAAGCTTCAAATACAATCGTAGTAAAAAAGGCTTGGATCAAGCATAATTGTCAAATTCGAGAGCGTAATGTTATTTCGAGAGCTATTTTATTTCTTGCACCTCATCTCTGGCAGCCATTATTGAAAAATACTAGCCTCGGTGTATCAATATATTTAGTTAACAGTTTAAGAGAGTTGCGCAGTAAAATTGTTGCATTTTTGCTTAAAAAAGGCCGAAATTTTTAAAAATTTAGGTATATTTCAACTTAAATTAAGCCAACTGAGATCCCGGTAATTTTACCGGGATCCCGTACGGGGTCCCGCTGAGTAGGTTCACGAAATCGCGGTCCCGGTTTCAATCTAGGTGAAAAATCACGTCCTGGAATCCCGATGGGTGGCGTTTTTCTATCTCTATTTAATTTAAACTGGACTAATACATGAAATTTGAATTTTCAATGCAAATAAGAAATTATGCACATTCAAACTTAATTGGTCTCGATGATAAAAAGTGTCCCCGCCAATTCAAATTTTGGAAATGTAGCTGCGTTCAAAAAACAACGATTCGCCTTTTATTGTATCTTTTGGATTTTTGGGATTTTATCTGAAAATTTTTTCGTGACTAGTAGAGACTACTACTCGTGGTTTGCTACTAGGATCGAAAATTATACTGTTTTTATTGAAACTTATTAAACAACCTTTTTTACCTATTTTAATATATTACCTGTCTCCTTAGTGAATTTATGGAAATTTTTTCCGATTTTAGTTTTACTTATTCCTTTAGAATTTTCAGCGATTGAAATTGAAAAAGCAAATACAGAAATAAGAGCCATCCACGAAAGGAATCCTTTAGCAGCTGGTTCATTTCACTTGAATATTTTCTTAGCAAAAATCCTAAAGAGACAGAATAAATTTTGTTTCTGTTTTTTAAACGAATAGTGATAACTTGAATTTATTATTATAACACCTAGAAAATATTATGTAAAATGGAAATGACTTGAACCCATCTTTCAAAGCAACTAAATTAGCTAAAATATCTCAAAAAATCATAAGATTCAAAAGCGCATACATCGGGTTTGCATATGTCCTGGTTTAGCAATAAAGTCTGATTTGTTTAGGTTTGAAATCTTTTCAAATCGAAGAAGCATGAACAATAGAAAATATCGAAAGAAAAATAATTGATCAGGGTTGTTGCAGTGTTTGCACTCACTTATTTGTTCGGCTGAAATAGTGAGAGTAATATTTTTTTTCTACGCATCTCTATTAACCCTTAAGTGCGCACTGTCCCATACATGGGACGCCCAAATGTAACACTTTCACGTCAAATTTTGGTGTTTTAGGAATATTTCTATTCGACTTGTAATCAAATATGTAATTTGTTTTTGCAAAAACGAGCTGCATCAAAGTGTTCGCGTTTAAGGGTTAAAGAATCCATTGCCAAATTTTGCCTTGGTCCTTCTGTGGTTTTTTTGTAGAAAATAGCTTGGTTCCCCTGTTGTTTTTCAATGTGGTCATGGTAATTAATGGAGTTTTTTTTTTGGTAAGCATAAGGGAAAAAATCAAAAAAATTCCATTCTGTCGGGAAGAACCAATAAGGAAAAAATTTGACGGGGAGGGGGGCTGCCCACCCTCACTGGTTACGCCACTGTTGAACAATATGGCGACTCTCTCTAATAAACCAACCCTTATAGGTAGATTAAAAATTAAACCGATCGGTCAGTATATTAGATAAAATACAGGGAGGGGACATAGGTCACAGGTTCAGAAACTACTGAGTTTACACCCTATTTTTTTTATCGATTTTCAGTGACAGAGTTAAACTTTCTGAGTTCTTGATGTGAAAACGGAGTGACCATCTGAAATTTTGAAAAACGCGGTTACGACAATAAAAAAGCGGTAAAGAAAAGGCATTTTTAAACCAAAAAACGCGGAATAAACAAGGCTCCGAGACTGAAAATGCGAAAAAATGCCTAATTGCCGAAAAATATACATGAAAATTTTTTCTATGCACTTATATTTAAGTAACAATAGATATCAAGGCTCAAAAGGGGTCAGCAAATGATTTTTTTCTTGTTTATCGGCTTCTAGTCAGAGATGGCCTTGTCTGGCTTAGACGAAGGATGGATCGGGCTCGAAGACGGAGCGATCACTATGCTTGAAAGGTATCTGGAGCTAAATACTCATACTTTAAAAACTAATTATCTAAATATAGGCAGTACAGTCAACTCTCGATAATCCGTCACCCCTTGGGACCGGCAGTGGGGTGACGGATAATCGAGAGTGACGGATTAGCCTTATTTATTTAAGGCAAACCAAACAAAGTGTCACGAAGGTGACGGATTATCGAGAGTTGACTGTATATATAAAAGCAAGAAAAACATGTTCTCTATACCCAACTTATGACATATAAGAAGCATGGAAAGCTGTTTGCCCAATGCTTTCTCGTGTTTCGACATTCCTTTACAGCAAATCGATTAAAAAATCTTAATTGCGCTTTTGACTTGCTCTTTAATGCCTTGTTAAACGTGAAAATATTAATAGAAAATGTGAACAGAGATGATTAAACAAGTGAGAAAATTAGGCGATAGTAGCGAAATTTTCCTTTTTATCCTTGTTTTTTTACATCAGCAAAATTTCATCAACAAAAGTTTGTCAACAATATGGTCGAAAAACAACATTTTAAGAAATTATCATTAGTGCACAGTCAAACCTGGATACAACACCATCCCAAGGGACCGATTGAATTGATAGACTTTTAGCAGAGGCAGTTTTAAAATAAGATAATAAGAGGCCCTACCCCTCAATGGGTACCGATTTTCAAGCTTGCTGCCCCTGTTGTTTTTGTATTTTTAGGCTTGGGCTTAGGCAATGGTATGTCAGTGTGTGTTATGGCGGGCTTAAACATGTCACTTAAAGTTTGAAAAAGCAACTAAAAGGTTTGAATCCTTCCCAATATACGCTGGCTTATCTCTGCTCAAGCCTGAAAAACAACCGAGAAGTCTAAAACCTAAGAAAATCTAAGCCTAGACAAATACAAAAAAATGGGTGGACCAAGCTTAAAAATCAGTACCCATTGAGAAATAAGGCAAATGAGATATGGCTTAAATCCTTTTACACCTTCAAATTATTTTTTCATTCCCTCGAATTTTAAAACCTTGTTTTTATCTTAAATTTTTATTTTTTTTTAATATATCTCAGCTTCTTCTCACAAGTTATCAACTGACTTATTCAGATTTTGAAAAGTTGTATAAAAAAGTCTTTAAATACACCAAATTTTTAGACAATTTGTTTCATGAAAAGACTTGTCTCTCCATTTTTTTAAAATCTCATAAAGTCAGTTGATAGCTAGAAGGGGGTGGGGGGAACTACGTTAGAAGTTAGGGCTACATGCTGGTATAAAAATTTTAAAAAAATTTAATGAAAAGTTAAAGAAATACTTTATGGCTCTATCACAATTGTAAGTGTAAGTGTAAATGTTAATGTTTTTGGTATTGTGAAGACACCTTACATTTACACTTACATTTACCGTATTTCCTCTAATAAGCGCCCCGGGGCGCTTATTTTCAAACCCCCAAAAATCGGAAATTTAAAATTCGATTTCGAGATTTTTGGGTGCTCAACCAAAATCTAAAAAGTGGAATCGGTAGAGCTCGTGGGAGTTAAGAAAACGTATCAAACAGCTTTGCAAAATATTGCTTCTACACTGAGATCCAGACCCTCAAAGTCGAAAAGGGGCGCTTATTAGAGCGGGGGCGCTTATTAGAGGAAATACGGTACATTAACACTTACAATTGTGATAGAGCCATAAAAGAAATAATTTCAGGGGGTAAAAGTATAATTGGAGGGGTAAAAAAGTAAGTTGAGGGGGAAAATACATACAGCCAATTTGATATTGTAGAAAACTATTTTTTATCGCCTGTCAATAGACATTGTCAGGCAAATGCATACCGTTGACTATCCACTAACGAACACCGAAAAAGTTCGTCCCCGCCTATTGTCTGACACTTTTTTAGCTCGATTTTTGAAAATCTCTTGCTAAACGTAGTTGGCTAGGCAAAAGTGACAAATTACATTCAGCAAATTGGATCCAAAGATGTAGGGTAAAAAGTGTCGGACCCTGGACGAAAACGAACTGGGAGAGATGTCACTATATCCAGTATTGACAGTATAAGGTAGGGTCACATTTCATATCGCGACATTTCATTTCGCAGCTTTTATCGGGTCTGAAAGGTATTTTTTTTTATATTTCAGTCGAAATTGTTTTTAAACGCTTTTAAAACCTTTTCCTTCAACTTCTATGTCTATTTTATGGAAAATGACTAAAATGCAAATTTCCTAATTTTTTGGAATTTAATCATTTTTTCAAGAAATTGATTTTTTCCGAAAAGCCATATCTCAACATTATGATCTTGAAAAAGCACTTTGTAACGGGTACGCGACAGTTCACGCCGGGACAATTCACGCCCGGGACAATTCACGCCCGGGACAATTCACGCCCGGGACAATTCACGCCCCGGACAATTCACGCCCCAGGACAATTCACGCCCCTAGATAATTTACATTAAGTTACTTTATTTATTTACTTTTTCTATTTATCAAACCGTCTAAATCACCCAGAATTTGGTTAATAAGGGTAGCTACACACCCTAAAGAGTTTAGTTATTTAGTTAACTATGACTCACACCCTCACTCTCACCCATTAGGAAAAAACTGCTTCTCAGTTTTACTTTCACTCTCACTTTCAGTGCACCCAATGACTTTTTTCACTCTCACTCTCACGTTCAGTAAAGATTTCGCAATAAATTTTAATTTTTCAGTCTGAACCAGCCAAACCAGTGGTCGACCACTTAGATAAAAAATTTTATTTTTTCGGGTTCCAAAACCTGTTTTCTGGACTTATTCGGGCATGCTGAAGATGGTTTGATAGTGGTTATATGCCATTTTGAAGGGCATTTTTCTTGGTTTTGTTGTACCCAGGTAGTCGTACCCAGGTTGGGGAACTCAGGTTCGATCCCACGTAGTGGCACGCTATTTTTTTTGGCTTGTTAGGCCAGTTCTAGGAGTAATTAGACTTCTTTTGACGCCAGATTCGGAATCAGCCACCTGAATTACCCTTAGAACTGGTCAAACAAGTCAATATAAATAGGATGTCACCACGTGGGACCGAACCTGCAACACCATTTAGGGCCAAAAAACGCGAAGGCTTACGCCCTGCGCCATAGAGGCCACTTTTTCAATCCTAAATAGTTTCTCGCCTCCTTCAACACCACCGGAATTCGAACCTGTAATCTATTAGCGGATCAATTTAACAGACATCCTTTACCAGGATATAAATTTAGCGCCGTGAATTATCGTGAATTATCTAGGGGCGTGAATTGTCCGGGTGTGAATTGTCCCGGGCGTGAATTGTCCCGGGCGTGAATTGTCCCGGGCGTGAATTGTCCGTGTACCCTTTGTAACATAGGTTTTGTAGCGCTTGAGCTGCGCTACAATATGATGCTAAGAATTATTGTAACCTTTTAAATTTTATATAAATTCCTATCAGTTAAAGTAACGAATACGTTTTTAAATACGTAAGGACGAATACGTAAGGAGCCGGGCCGGCCCGTGCACAGTCCTGAATAGCCTGTAAAAAAGTCACCCTGATTTTAGAATTGTTTACTTTTCTGTTTTCGAAAACGCTGAATTTCAAATTTCAAACCGCAAATATTTTTTTATGCGCAGACAACAACGGTAATATTTCACCGCCAGACCCTTGTGCTAGCCTATTGTCTATTAATCTTCAAAGTGGCACTGGCGGGCTCCATCTATAGGTTAGTAAATGCTGGGCAATAGCAATAGTAGCAGTAGCACAGAGAGAGCAAGCAGGAGGACAGCAGCAATCGATAGCCAGACATTGAGCTGGTTTTGTTGTTATACATACTTACACATTCAACCATTGATTTGTTTGCTGGTCTGAGCTGTTCCTCTACAAGTGCTTTGTGTACTTTTCGGCTATTCTTCTCCCCAAAAGCAATCACCACCTTGTTTGGAAACCGCTGCTTTTTCTAACATTTCAGTTTTTTATAGTTTGAAAGGAATTATTTGAAATAAGTTAGGGCCCTTGGTTTCTAGGCAATCCTGCTTCTGTTTAATACGATTGCTACTATTATGGGTGGGAGTGTTTATTTCCTACTTTTTTTTTCACCCTCTTGCTATCTCTTGCAGTCAAAAGCTTTTTGGCTTACTCATCTTTTGTTTTCAATTATTTTCTTAATTAGGTTAAATGAGGTTTTTCTGTCAGCTTCTTTGAAAAATTCAGTGTGCTTATTGGGGAAGTCAAAAATTACTCAACTTTTATTGTTCGTGTTTTTAGTACTCAGGTCATTTTACCCATTATGAGTTTTTATATTTTAAAAAATTCACAGGGCCCTTTATACTCGACTTTGCGAAAATAAACAGCTTGAGACGTTTTTTTCTTCAATATTGCATTTTTTGACTCGTTTTTTAATTTTATTCTGATACTTTTGAGTAACTGAAATTTTAATAGAAATCGCGATCCCAAAGAAGAATTTCAAAAAAATACTTGATTGCAGAGATATGGCTTTAAGATGGTATTTGAACAAGTATTTGTAGAAGGAAGAAAAGATACTTAGGTTTGAAAAAGTAGCCTCGGTGGCGCAGGGCGTAGCGTTTGCATTTTTTGCCTCAAACCAGTGTTGCCGGTTCGATCCCACGTGGTGACTTGCTATTTATTTTGGCTTGTTTGACCAGTTTCAGAGCTATTTGGACTTTTCGACGCCAGATTCGGAATCAGCGACCCAAATTACCCTAGA
Organism: Ditylenchus dipsaci; assembly: GCA_004194705.1. Classification (NCBI taxonomy): domain Eukaryota; kingdom Metazoa; phylum Nematoda; class Chromadorea; order Rhabditida; family Anguinidae; genus Ditylenchus; species Ditylenchus dipsaci. The sequence continues at coordinate 23,595 of SADC01000458.1, forward strand.
AATGATCAAACAAGCCAAAAAAATAGTGTGCCACCAAGTGGAAATGAACCTGCAACACCAAAAAACACCATTTTGGGCCAAAAAACGCAAACGCTTACGCATGGAGGCCACTTTTTCAAACCTAAGCAGCTTTTCCTGCTCCTTTCAATAACGAGAATCCAACTTTAGGGCAACAAAAAAAATTTTCAAGTTTTTTCAGAAATTTCAGAATTTTGATTCTGATTTCTGAAAAAATTGAGCTACTGAAAGTCTCTAAAAAACTTCAAAAATAAAAAAAATCATCTCAAACTAGCTACCTTCCTTCATTTTGGGGTTTACTTTTAGTTCTTCTAAAAAACAATACAGTTTTAAAGAACTTTTTCCCGACTTTTGCATCAATGTGTAATCCTATATTGTAAAAAAGCTATGAATCTCCTTAGAATGGTTGCACAATTTTTTAGAAAATAAATATCTGTTTTTTGTCGTATATTGACCAAAATTTTGCTTTGTCCGTTTTTCAGTTTTGGTTTTTTTGTCGGGAACACAGCTTTTTGGTCAGCTGACCGAATAAAAAGTGTTGCTACCAGCAACCGACTCACCAATATTAACTTTTTCATTGATGTTCAAAGTCATCAGGATTATTAAATTGCTTTTTGAGGAAGAAAAAAGAACAGACTTTATTCAAAAAGAACAACCCAATATAGAGCAGGAGTCAAGGTGTTGGGGCATAATGTGTGTCACCCAGTGTTCCTTTGCCTCTTTCTCCTCCTCCTCCTTCTTGCTATTATGCATAAGTTGTTGTGCTGCTGCCCGCATATTTCCGGCTATTTGTTATAAAAAAATGTGGTGTTACTGATGCATTAGTCGTGTTTTTGTCAACAAATCGGCGATAAATTTGCTAGAGAACACATGTCTGGCTAATGCATTTGCCAGACTTTAGACTGAAAACTTTGTCTTATTTATTGAGCTATTAGAAATTTCAGGGAAGTAGACTTAGAGTGTGGAGAATATGGAGGAGATTTCTAATTTGACCTCCTCTAGTTATTTGTCAGAACCCAGCACGTCGACAGAGGAGCCACTGGTTGGCGTTAATGCGAGTGTGTACCATGTACATACTCACAGCAACCATTCTCACCGGATCCACTTCTTTGAAACCCAGTTCCACCACGTCCAAACTCAACTCACATTTGCCTTCTGGTTCTTCATCATCACTATTGCCAAGATTGGTGAGTTGTGTTTGTAAATTGGCTCTCCTCCCTTACTCAAAGTCCTTATAAAACTGAGTTGAATCAATTTGTTCTTTTGAATAAAGAAAAGTTTTGAAGAAAATTGCATGAAAACCCGCAAAATCGAAAAGCTGTGACAAAATTTTTATCAGCTATTTATAATGACCAGCCACCGAACTACAGCCAACCTTTATATAAGTTCATATAGTTAATCGCTGTTTCGCCGATCACTTTTAAATAAAATTTAAAAAAAGACCTGCAAACTTCAATACAGGGCTGCCTTCTTTAAAAGAACATAGTTTTTGCGCGCAGCGGCATGCGCGAAATTCGAACTGGTGGGGGACAGTTCTCTTTCGTCTAAAACTATATTCTAACGATTTATTTTGAACGACTCAGAAGAGTACTGTTAGAGACGAAAGAGAATATTAAAGAATCGAGCCTATTTTTTGCATTGGTTTCCCTGTTGATTTATAGGCTCAAGGCTTAGGCAAAGGTAGACCAGCGTATGTAAAGACCGACTGAAACCTGTTTTTTCTTACTTTTTTCAACATCGAGAAAGTATGTTTCAGTCCGTCCTAGTATCAGAGGCGTCGCCAGAAAAAAAAAGCCCCCGAGAGGTCATTTTCCTTACACCGTTTTCGAGTTTTATAGTGTTTATTCTTTTCGAAAAACCTGACAGGGGCAGTCTATAGCCCCCTCAACCCCCCCCCCCCCCCTTGGCTACGCCCATGCCTAGTATACACTGGCTAAGCATAAAGCCTAAAAACACGCAAAAAAATTAACAGGGAGTCCAAGGCAAAAATGGGCCCGATTCTTCAATAGGAGCGAGAAGTGTCCCCCGCCAATTCAAATTTTTGTCATGCCACTGCGCGCGAAAACCATAGTCCTTCAAAAAAGAGCCTTTAAAATCTTCTTAAAGTGCCATTGCCACCTGTTTTGAATTGCTCCCGCCAATTCAATTTTTTTTCGCCTAATCATTGAACTTCTGTACGAATTTCTGAACTTGGTTTCTAACAAAACAAGGCCTAAAATTTAATTTGACCTACAGTTGGGTTAGAAACCAAGTTAAAAAATCCGTACAGAAGTTCAATGATTAGGAAATTATTTTGGATCGCCGGAAACAACCGTTGTTGGAGACGGCAATGGCCCTTTAAAAAATGTTGGTGAAAAAATCAGTTGGTCTTTAGGCGGGGACGAACTTTTGGGGGTGGTTCCACATCGAGGTCCAAATGTAAATGAATTGGGTCTGTAATTAGATGTACTTCACTTGTTGCATGTCCAAAACATAATTTGAGTGTGAAATATATTAGGTCCTTCATTAAAACAAATATTTATATTTGAATATATTTGAAATTATTTTAAATTTTGCAGTCTTTCACCGCCTGGAGAACATTAAAGGAATGTTGCCTGATTCAGCGCTTTTGTTAGTTTTGGGCAGTGTGTTTGGTGGCATTCTACATTATGCCTTTCCTGACCAGGTTTTTTATTTATAAACTTGAATCCAAAATCTATTAGCATTTTGTATTCAGGAAATCTACTTGCAACCTAACTGGTTTTTCCTCTACCTCCTACCACCAAGTTAGTTACTTCATACTTACCAAATATATATTTTTAAACAATTAAATTAGTAGTTCAGTTGCGTTGGACGCTGGCTACTTCCTGCCCAACAGAGACTTCTTCCAAAACATTGGCACAATTACGACCTATGCTGTGTTTGGGACCCTCTGGAACATAGCTTCTATTGGGTTGACCCTGTTCTCCTTCAATAACTACTTCCATGGCAGGCCTAAAACCATTGACTTGCTTTTGTTTTCAACACTAATCTCTGCTGTAGATCCAGTAAGGCTTGATTAGCTACCAAGCTAAAAAAATTTAAGAAGTAATGGTTTAGGTGGCTGTAATATGTGTTTTTGAAGAGATTCATGTGAACCAGCTTTTGTACATATGTGTTTTCGGTAAATTTCATTTTCAATTTTCAAGCCAAAGGCTTCCATCTTTGCTTATAGTCAAACTGAAAAAAGTAGCAAATTTAAGCTTGATTTAGTAATCCCTATCCAACTTAATCCATACCCAACATAGAGGTTTTAGACGCAACCGACGCAAAAAACTCGCCAACGGAGAATCTCGACAACAAATTTTTTTGTCTAACTGTCCTCCTTGAAAGCGGCCGTAGGGAGCCGTTGAATCGAATTTTTCGTTGGCGAATTTTGCCATTGGCGATTTTCGCCCTTGGCGAGTTTTGCTGTTGGAGAGTTTTTGCGTTGCTGAGATATGCCATTGGCGAGATTTGACGATGGCAAAACTTTTACGTTGGCGAGATTTTCGTTGGCGTGTTGGTTGCGTCCCAGGTTTTTCGCCTTGGCTCCCTGTTGTTTTTTGTGATCTTTAGGCTTCAAATGAGTTTTGGTGAGCTTATGTTCTGACGGATTTACTCAAATATATCTCTTGAACTAGGAAAAAAATATTTCAGTCTATCCCAACATATGCTGCCCAACCCTGAAAAGGGTCCAAAAATGACACCCCGGAGAGGCCCTTGTGAACAAATTGATAAACAATTTCTATATATTTTACATTTGTCAATGTGATCAAGTCAATTTCTAGGCGAGTCCTTACTAAATGACGCAGTCACAATCGTAAGTATTACCTACACTTCAATGACCCAATAATTACTAAAAAAATAACAGGTGCTCTACCACACTTTCAATGCTATAGAGGAAGTTGGTCCCAGCAATGTCTACTGGACCGACTATTTGATGGCTGTGGTAACTTTCTAATAAGCCAAAATCTTCACCGACACTAAATATACTCTTTGCAGGTAGCCTTTTTCTGGGTATCGTTTGGAGGTATTCTGGTGGGCATAGTTTGGGCTATTCTCACCGGTCTAGTGACTAAATGGGCGACCACAGTGAGCGTGGTGCAGCCGCTAACCTGCTTATTATTTCCCTATCTGGCTTACCTGTTTGCTGAGTCCCTGGGCTTATCGGGCATCCTAGCCATTGTGGTGTGTGGCATGCTCATGAAACAGTACATAGTGGGCAATATATCTGATCAGTCGCAAGTCACAGTCAACTACTTCATGAAGACCCTGTCCTCCAGCTGTGAAGCTATGATTTTTGTTTTTCTGGGACTGAGCGCAGGTTAGTTTTAAATCGAAACAGTTGCATAAATATTGGCTAATTTAGTATCCAAGAACCACGACTTGGACATGGTCTTCATTGTGGTCACACTAGCTTCTTGCCTTGTGTATCGTTTTATTGGTATGTTTTTTAAATTAAATGAGGGGGAAAAGCTACTTGGGTTCGAAAATTCGGCCTTGATGGCGTAGTGAGTAAGCGTTTGTGTTTTATAGGCCATAATAGTGCGCAGGTTCGACCCCACGTGGTTGCACGCTATTTATTTTGGATTGTTCGACCAATGTCTAGAGGTAAGTGGGGTAGCTGATTCCGAATTTGGCGTTAAAAACGCCAAATTACCTCGGAAAATTGGTCAAACAATCCAAAAAATAGCATATCACCACGTGGGGTCAACCTATTTTGGCCTATAAAACACAAACGCTAACTCACTGCGCCACGGAGGCCGAATTTTCAAACCTAAGCAACTTTTACCCCTCCTTCAAGAGGGGAGTTAAAAGAATCAGGAATAACTGACTTTTTGTGGAAATAAGGTCCAGGCCACAATGAGAATGACGATGTCGAAGTAAAGCAGTGTCTAGATCTCACGTTTTTATTAAAAATGCGAAATCTAATAGTCATTTGATCAAGTTAATTTCTAGGCGAGTCTACTACTTTTTGATTTTAGGTATAGGTCCACTATATTAGATTTGACATTTTTCAATGAAAAACGCGAAATCTAGACATCACTGTACGTCAACATCGACATCGTTATTTCTTATTGTGGCCAGGACTTAAATATGAGATCCAACAAACCTTTGAAAAAATAGGTCCGAGGAAATTACGGTGTAGCAGTATATAATATAATATTATGTCAATTTAGCAAAAAAAATTACCCAGTTTTTTTTAATTTTCAAGGAGTGATTTCATTGACCTACTTGCTCAATTTGAAAAGGACTATCAAAATCAACATGGTCGACCAGTTCATCATGAGCTACGGGGGTATCCGTGGTGCTGTGTGGTAAGATTTTTTATCGAATCACTAAGCTAAGCGTTCATTTGGCTTTCTAGCTATGGCTTGGTAATGTCGCTGAGCTCAGATTTGGTCTGCTGCAAGAATATGTTCGCCACTACTACTATTGTGGTCATTTTGTTCACTGTGTTCGTGCAGGTGAGCTAATAACAACGAAATTAAATTCAAACAAACATTTATTTGCAGGGTGGATCTATCAAGAAACTGGTGACCTACCTGAAGGTAAAACAGCATGATGTCCAAAAAAAGAGAGTCTTCGACATGATCGCTGACAATGTGACCAGTCATGTGACTGGAGGTATTGAGAGTGTTGCGGGATTGCATGGAGATTAGTTAGTTACTTTTTACGATATGCAAGCTGGTGCGCACCAAATTACTCAAAGAGGGCGGACGCAAGGGATAGTCTAAGGATACCGTGTTTTCTCTAATAAACCAACACCCCCTACTTTAAGGGTCTGTATCTCAGTCCAGGGAAAAAATTTCCAGCAAAAAAAATGTTTCTTGCTTTTTTTTACTCTCACAAGCTCTACCGATTTCGCTTTTTCAATTTTGCATTTTCACCCAAAAATTTCTAGATCGACCTAAGCTTTTTACGATTTTTGAGGGGTTGAAAATAAACCGACGTGTCGGTATTTTAGAGAAAATACGGTAGTTATGACACTATTGTAGTAATACAAATTTTGACTCTAGTAGCGAGTACAATGCTTTCAAAATTTTGTTATTGCTTTTGCTAATCCAACTTTTTATTACAGTCGAACCTCTCTATAGTGTACACCCCAAAAGTTCGTTCCCGCCTAGGGTCCGACACTTTTTTTAGCTCGATTTTCAATTTTTTTTGCTGATTCTTTTTTCACAGTCTGGCCGCAAATATCGTAAGGATTCCGATTTTGCCGATCGTTTTTCATTTGTCTATATATTTTTTCTCTAAAAAAGCGAAACCTCCCAATAGTGTACATCTTATTTTCAAAGTGGTGTACACTATATGGAGGTTTTGCTTTTTTAGAGAAAAAATATATAGACAAATGAAAAACGATCGGCAAAATCGGAATCCTTACGATATTTGCGGCCAGACTGTGAAAAAAGAATCAGCAAAAAAAATTGAAAATCGAGCTAAAAAAAGTGTCGGACCCTAGGCGGGAACGAACTTTTGGGTGTACACTATAGAGAGGTTCGACTGTATATACAAGCTTTGTTACATCGCAAAACGAGGTTGTCAGAAAAAAATAAATCCCCGAAAATTGCAGCTGGATGAGGATGATCATTGAGCGTTTCAACGACACCTATATAAAACCTTATATCATGGTGGAGCAGGACGCTAAGCTTATGAAGATTGTCAAGCACAACGAGGATATACAGGTATTCTCCCACTGAAACCTTGCCAAGCCATTCTCAAACCCACAAAACGCCATTTAGGTGAGCGAGGCACGGAGCTACCTGCGTCAGCACGGCTCTTTCGCAGGCATGCCTACAGTTCAGAGCAAACCAGACCTTCAGCAACCCTCTGTGCTCCAAGCAGCTAATAGAAAAAGGTCAGTAGCCAGATTTTTGAAGTAATTTTGTGCTTTTAAAAATTGCTTTTTGCAGAGCCTTTTCCTTGAAGGTGCCAGCCCAAGTATTTGCCAACACCAGTAACAATTATGATTCGATTCCGAGGAATCAGTCTATCAGTGGATTTGTGAGAGACAAATTTGCTGAAATGAACAAACCAGCTCAACGCTACAGCAGACACTTCCTGGAGAAGGAATTCAAACACCAAGTGCCCTCCATATTTTTTGGTGTGGAGAGAAGGTGGATCATTTTAGACCGTCTTGTTAGACACTCTATAAAATCGGCGCTAGTAGTGAATACCCCTCCTATAAAATTTGTAACTACCCTTGCTTTGGCTTGTTTGGAATTAGGATAGGCCAGCGTACGTAAGCTGGGACTAAAAGATGTCTTGCGCACTTTTTATTAGGTCCGGGACATGCATGTGGGCCCTTTTTAATAAGGGCTTCCAAACATCCATATTTATAAGATTTGTCCTTTTTTTAAACTCCAAATCTTTTTTTTTTAATTTGAAGTCGAAATCTTATTATTTAGCAGCAAAAGAGCAATAAGCACTGGATAAACTAGCATATTTTTGCTAAAAAACCCTAAAATATCTTAATGTCCTTATTTTTTGAAAACATAGACAGAAAATTAAATTTTTTGTTTAGTTTCAAAGCTTAAACCATCAAAGTTTACAATCTATCTTTTTTTTAAATATATAGCTATAAAAGTAAGAATATTTTATTATATTGCAGGAAGAATACGAAGACGATGCCGAGTGTTACAAGACATATCCATACAGCAAATCTAGCCAGAAAGATCTGTTCATATCTAACATTCGCAAGGCAAGTAGGACAGGCAACAGTCCACCTGTTAATCACAACACAACCGCTAATAATTTGGAAGCAGGAGGTCATGCAGGTGAGTTAAAACTAGAATTTTTATATATCAAACTAGAATATGTACTTTAAGAGCAGAAAAGGCCGACATTTATGATAACCAGTGACATCAACGAATACATGGACGACACAGCTAGGTCTGAGCCAGCTGACACACATAACAGCTATTCTATAGGTAAAACTTGAAATACATGATTTGCACAGCTTAATAATGCAAGATTCCAATGACCACTTTGGTTGGATGAACTCCTAATTTATGCTTACATTTCTGATATAAACACTATAAAATATCCACAAATTGAATTTCCACAGTTCAAGTTTTACAGTCTCTCGCGAAATTAAAAAATGTGACAGTGATTTTTTAATTTAAAGGGCAGTTTTGTGTGCGAATCGACCATGCTGAACATGAATCTGAAGTCAAAATTTTAATGAAAAAAATTTTACTTTGAAATGCTTTAAAAAATGAGATATTAGGTCGTGTCAAAAGTTTACAGCATTTTTTCGGAAAAATGTTTGTGACATTGCGTTTTGACAAATTTTTTAAAGTTGACCATTTATTTTGTAGCCAAGATTCTCAGCTACAAGATGAGTGGTCAACTTTTCAGAAATTGTTAAAAAAATCTATAGTGAAACACAATGCCACAAATATTTCATTCGAAAAAAGCGTTGCAAACTTTTGACACGACCTAATGCTTTAAATCGTAAATTTTTAGCATGAAATTTTTACTCCATCCTAAAAAGTGGTCTCCCTATCTCCATATCAAGAAGTTTTTCGCCTGGGTTTTTCCTGTTCGTTTTTTTTTTGAAAATTTTCTGGCTTTAGGCTTAGGCAAAGGTAGGCTAGCGTACGTTAGGACGGAATCAAGCCCGTTTCTCTTACTCTTTTGGTGTTCGGGGATCAAGTCTGAGCCCATTCTAACGGCATGCCCTTGCCTAAGCCTAAATTCTAACAAATTATAACAAAACAACAGGGGGATCAAGTCGAAAAAACCTCCTGATATAAAGATAGGGCCAAATTGGTCGTCCAAGTGTCGAAATGTTCAAAAATCGTTTTCAGGTCGCTTTGAGGTTGAGTCAGAAAATGGGAATGGTCATTCCAGCAGAAAGTCATCTTCAGGCCAGAGGTCTCGATCCAACGGCGCATACGATGAGAACACCAACTTGCTGCCCATCCAGGAGCAAGACGAACAGCAGAACACAATACAGAGCACTTTATGAGTTATGAGTCAAACCAGTTTCCATTCCATTATTATTATTCCAGTTGTTATTAATACCTTCTTTTTACAGTCAAGTTTCGACCTTCAAAAAATTTAAGTTTGGACAAATTTTTTTTAAATCTACCGGGTGGGGCAAAAGTTCGTCCGGAAAATAGAAATCAATTTTTACACAAATTTTTAAGCTTTAATAATTTTTGTTTATATATCATTTCAAAGCCCTATTCTTCCTCTTTCTAATGGTATATCAAACGTTTATTTCATTCAATAAAATGACCACCATTTGCATCAATACATAACTTGAGTCTTTTAGGGAAATTGTCCATGGCATCTTGAATCATCTTCTGCGGAATCGCATCCTATTCTTTCAGACGGGAAGCTTTCAGTGCAGCAATTGTTTTGTGGGGCTTGGAGCATGCCTTCGATTGCAGATATAGCCAGACAAAGTAGTCCATCACAGTCAGATCGGGTGAATTTGGTGGCATTAAGAATGGGATAATTCCGCAGGAGATGATCCAGAAAGCTATCGACGACTTTCCAAAACGCCTTCGTTTATGTATTGATGCAAATGGTGGTCATATTGTTGAGTGAAATAAAATTGTGATATGTCGTTTGAAAGAGGAGAATCAGGGCTTTAAAATAGTACCACAGTAAGATAAAAAAGATAAGATAATATATAAGATATTCATGGAATAATTTTCCGGACGAACTTTTGCCCCACCCGGTAGATTCCAAATTATGTTGCCGACTGTCTTCGTTAAGTCCAGGTGGAAAATTAAGTGTGTCAAATTTGTCAAAAACAAAATTTCTGAAAAACAAAAGTTCTCAAGAAATGGCCTTGCTCCCGCTGTTATTTAAAAATGTTGAAATAGTGGAAATTTTTTAATCACCCCAAATCGATATTACTGGTGCGTTTTGCTATCTTCGGTATACTGTGCGCTTCAGCATCCCTAACATGTAATATAGATTTTGAATGATCAAAAACTTTCAATTATTTTAGACATTTTCAGACAACAGAGAGGACCAAGGCTATTTCTCGGGAACTTGGCTTTAAAAGCCTACTTTTGAGAACTTTCGTTTTTGACAAGTTTTCCCTAGTCTCGTACACTACCCTTCTGGTCTCCCTCCTTCTCCAAAAAACGCTAGTGTCATACATTTTTTCCCCACTATCAGCCCCCGCCCCTAATAATTTTTACTTAGGATTATGCTCATAAGCTTAGCCTTAGGGCCTGGCCATTACTTACAAGACCTTTCGTATAATTTTTTTTAATGATAGTTTTAGGTGAGATGTGATACTAGCTTTGTAGGGGGGGGGGGTGGAGGCAGGTGTGGATACGGCAACAGTTTCAAAATTCTAATTCGTTGATTATGATATTTTCGCCACTAAGACCCATTTTTTATATAATATCACTTTTTTGTAAGTTTGTTGACATTTTGTGGAAAGTTGACTGTATCATAACCACGTTGTACTCTTTCTGCTGCCGGTAATTACTATTGCGAGCTTTGCTTATTTGTTGTTATTATGTGTTGTTGTTTACTGAGAAGTAATTTATATGACATGTATCATGTTAAAGTTTAAACAAACCATATCACCGAATTTTTTAAACGGATCCAACTGAACGATTTATTTGACTTAGAACTCAAGCATCGGCGAAAATTCCCTAGGAACAATTTCGCGAATGTTTGAAGGGGATTTAAAAAACATAAATTTTTTTTAAAAATCTACCACGGGCTTTTGCAAAAAATTTTGTTGCGCCAATTGTAAGTTTATTCAAGATCTCTGTTTAAATGCGATTTATCTTATTTTATCTCCTCTCTTGCCTTATAAAACTCTGTGAATTTTAATTGCAATAAAAAAGGTCCATGCCGTGTCTATTGATTTGATATGCTTGTATTGTTTGCAACGAAATGAGAAAATAAAATTTTTTATCAGCTAAGTAAAACATAGAAATGCAAAGATTCAGCGATCTAGCAATTTAAAAAGCAATATTACGAGGTTTCCAATCGCTTTAAAATCTCTACGAAATTCAAAACGCAGTGGGTTTTGCAGTGGGAATTTATTATTTATATTGGAGTACCCGGTAAACAATAGGACTAAGGTCATATATTGCACCAATTTAATTAGACATCAAGTAACTAGATGAAGAAATTGTTTTAGGAGAGACTAGAAAGCTACAAAACTGGGCTTGCGTTCAGAATCCCCCCCCCACGGGGACTGATCAGGTGGAGGAGATAACTTCATATTCGTGTTTCTCGACCCCGATTTCATGAGAAAGCCGGCTGTTTTTTTGGTTCTGAGAAAAAAATTTTTTTCGAACCACAGGGGGGTATCATGGTTTTTTAGTCAAAATTTGAAAAATTTAAATTGGCGCCTTTTGAATTTAAAAGGGATTAAGGGCTGTATAGGGAGGGGAAGGGAATAAAAGGGGGCCACTAATCATAGAGGGCCCACTAACAAGAAGATGTTGAACATAGTTTTGAATACTGGGGCCTACCGCATAAGTAAACTCTGGTATGCATGCTTTTTCATGCATCCAGAGTCACTTTCGAGTGATTTGTGTCTAAGGTATGTGGGTGTGCGCATCTCAACTCCAAGCCCCCAAGCCCCCAAGCCCCGAAGGGGACGCAGGGGGCTTGAGAGTTAGAGATGCGCGCACACACTTACCTTAGACATGATTCTGAGAAGTACTCTTGACCATAAAATGCATATAGAGTCTTTTTTTGCCACGGCCCAGTTGAAAAACATGGTGAGGCAGTCGAATAATATAGATATTCAAATATATAATGTTCTGCCATAAAAGTGGCCCCCTTTTATTCCCTTCCCCTCCCAATACAGCCCTTATTCCCTTTAAAATTCAAAAGGCGCCAATTTAAATTTTTCAAATTTTGACTAAAAAACAATGATACCCCCCTGTGGTTCGGAAAAATTTTTTTTCTCAGAACCAAAAAAAACAGCCGGCTTTCTCATGAAATCGGGGTCGAGAAACACGAATATGAAGTTATCTCCTCCACCTGATCAGTCCCCGTGGGGGGGGGGATTCTGAACTGCAACCCAAAACTGGACTCTGGCTGGACTGGAGAAGATCCCAAACACTAGACTACAAAACCACCATTTTAATGACTGGAGAGGAAAGAATAAAGCTTGAAAATAATTTTTCGGTCAAATATGCTTTCTCTAAATTTTGAGTCCCTGTCCTACTGGCGGAAAATCAGTGAAAATTTTTTTTATGGAAAGTTAGTAAAAAAATTTTTACAAAATGTCTCTATAAGCAGCTATATCACAAAAAAATGTTAATAGGAGTATAACAGAGCCTTGAGATGTCCCTATTCAAAGATTCCCTTGTCTCATTTTTTTGGCGCTTTAAATTCAATAATCACATTCAATAAAGTGCTTCGTACAAGAGGATTGTGCTTTGAATCTACGGGAAGATGCTGCTTTCAACTGGTATATACTTCGAGCAACGAGAATGTGGGAAGGAAGGGGGTCAAGCACTAGTTAAAGTGCAAATAGCTATGCTATATGGCAGCAAAATTTGAAAGATTGTAAGCAATAAAAATTTAATTTGTCTGCTGTGAGATTACAAAATCAAGCTGGTAAGGAGAAGAAGAACAAAAAAATTATTCTCGTTCTCCGTGGATAGTTTTAACAAACTATATTGATAAATACACACAGCTAGAGATTGCCCCATTCATACATACAATTCGTGCACAGGTCTAGAGAAAACAAGCTTTATTTTCTTTCCATATCCAATCTTTAAATTGTCAAATTCGTTACCAACACTTTTAATATTATGTAAGGATTGCCCAGCGTCCTTTCCAGCGTTCCAGCGAAACCCTATAGTTGACTATAGGGGGATATTTCCAGTGCAAAATAGCCAGAGATAGTTTAATTTAAACTGCCATTGGTCTTGTGACGACACATTAGAGCCGGGGCGTTCCAGGGAAATAGAGAGAGTCTTAGGAAGATATATTTTGAATTTAGCTCGCTCTACATTTCGCTCTGATGCTGCCGAAGCAGGATTCTATTGGTGGTGGTGCGGCCCAATTCTCGCCAGTCCAAAGCCGTAAGTTGTTAGCTTTTTCCACGGGTAGCTCCCGTGAGATCGCCTATTCCACGGGTTGCTCCCGTGAGATCGCCTATTCCGCGGGTCGCTCCCGTGAGATCCAGAGAGCCGTTGAGTCCACGGGTGGCTCCCGTGAGGTTGATCTAGCCGTTGTATCCACGGGTGGCTCTCGTGAGTTTTCTCTTTCCAGCGATTCTATTTGTGAGAAGTCCGTGGGCCAGTTCTCGCCAGCTCAACCCCGTGAGTCTTTTCCTTCCAGCGTTGGCTTTAGCCATATCAATATTTCTGATCTGACCAAGGCAGATCTAGCCAGTGTTCTTTCTAGCTTAATAGCTAGTCTTGAGTCTAAGACTCGATCCAGTCCTACTTTTAATCCTGTTAGGGTTGATACTCCTAGAGCGTCCCCAACATCCAGTCCTACCCGAGTTGATACGCCTTGTGCGCGTCCTCATCCAGAGCCCGTGCCTAGCGGCCGGGATAATTTCCAGATTCCGAAACACGCTGCTGATTCTCCGATGGTCTCGTCCTCCGCAAGCCGCCAAGTCTCACACATGGTTTCGTCCAGCGCCTCCAGTCACGTCTTTTCCCCTGCGCCGGTGAAGGGGTATTGCACCTGTGGTTGTGGTCCAAGCTTGCCCTGCCTGTGGAAGCCTCTCCAGAGCTCAACTCCAGCGTCTCCTCCAGTGCCCGAACTCAAGTGCCGTGGTGGTCTTCAGCTCGTCTCTCCAGCGTCTACAGGAACAACAGAATCTCATAGTTTGTCCATTCCTGTTAACTCGCCAGTCATAATAAAGTCTGTTCCTTATTGTACCTCTGATGCTGTAAGTTTGGGAGGGGAAGCTGTAGGTTGTTCTGGTACTGATTCCCCAGGGCAAACCCTGGATAACAACCTACAACCTCTTTACTTTACTATTATAATTGACACGGTGCCCAATAATTTTACCCCTTTTAATGAGGCCCCAACTTGTTTGCGACAAATTTTTAAAAAAATTGCCTTTTCCCCTACGGTAAAAAATCTAGAGATTCGGCGCTAGTATTGAATATACCCCCCCCCCCCCTAAAATATGAGCCTCCCAAAATTGCTGTAACTACCTTTTGGAACAACAACTTCAGGCTTGCCCCTTAGGCTTGAGGGTAGGCCAGCGTACGGAAGTTGTGACTAATAAATGTCTTATTCACTTTTTCTTGGGCTTAGGTGGGCCCCTTGGGTGTGGGACTTGTATTTAGGTACTCTTCAATAAAGTTTTAGAAAAGTTAAAGTTTTGCGTTGGAACTTTATATACGCATCGCCTTAGATCACAGGTTCGACTACCACTGGTGCAAACCCTGTTTTTTCTCCTTTTATTTACAAGTTTAGTGTCAAAATGTAGCCAAGCTTCTGGGCTTCATTTGAGCTATCATACAGATGAAAAGTTGGTATAAAGTCAGGGCTAAAATATAAAAAATCCAATTCGATGAAATCCTCAATAGGAATATACCAGTACTTTTCGGTAGTATCTTGGAACTGACGTTTTTTCCCAATTTTAATTTACATACTCATTTGCAACCTTACACTCAAAATGTAGCCCTGCTTCTTGCCGTAATTTTTAGCATGCGGTTGTATGAAATAATGTAAATTGAAATCGCAAAAAATATCAGTTCCTAGTATGCATCATTTTGGCTAGTTTCCTTTAATTTTGGTAGTCATTGCCAAAAATTGCAAAATTGAGGCAGTTACTGACAACACATCAGTGCTGGAAATGGTTGCAATCGATTTCTCGATGATTTTCGGACCTAATAGTCAAAAAACTTACTAAAAAATTAAATTAAAACACCCCCAGAGGGACTAGAACTTTCGACAAAAGACAATGCGTATATAAAGTCCCCCCTTTAACAAAGTTATGGAGAATCTGATATCCATCATACTAATATATTAGTTCACCAAGTGAGCAATGGCCTGTTTTTTAAATGCTGTTTATTTCCACCAAATAACTCTTATTTGTCTAAAACAGCGACACCAACACATAATTATTTTCCATGAAAAAAGATTTAAACAATTCATGCTAATTAAAATTGTTTTGGAAGCCCACGTACTTTTCAGGTTCACACAACCATTGCAACATTTAGCTTGAAATTCGCAGCTAAAAAATTGTCGAACATGAGTAGAGAAAAGTCGCAGCAAAAAAAAATATTTTTATTGATGTGACACTCACAAAAGCAATTTGTTAAGATTGAATTTTTAGGCCGATTTCCCATCGTGGTCCCGACAGCAGTGGCTCATATATGTCTCCATCCACCAAAGACATAATCTGCCATGTTAGACTCTCCATTGTAGATATGGAAGCGAGACAACCCATAATGGGTTCAAACGAAAAGCAGTGGCTACTAGCCACTGGTTTTAGCCACTGGCTAGCCACTGGCTAGTCCACAATGGAGAAATATATAACCACATGGACCTGAGAGACCAGCTTTCAAACGTGCGCTTTCGCACTTTCTCAGAATCTGGAGTGATACTGCACCTTTATGCTCTCTAGCGACACTCCAATTTGGCTCAAATGTTCAAAATGCTGGATGGTGTTTATAGTTGGGCACTTATCTATGAAGATGATTTCCTTGTGGCAAGAGACAAAATCGGAGTCAAGCAGCTTTACTATGGCCGAAATGAAGTGGGATCCTGGTTTTTTGCTAGCGAATTGAAGGCATTAGAGGTGAGTTGAGCAAATACCGTAATTCCTCTAATAAGCCGCCCCCCCCCCTAAATTCAAAAAACGGGTTTCTGGCATTGTGTTTTTGACCTATGTTTTGAAAACCACTGTTAGGCAAGTCACCATCTATTTTGTAGCTCATCTCACTGGCTACAAAT
Source organism: Ditylenchus dipsaci (assembly GCA_004194705.1). Classification (NCBI taxonomy): domain Eukaryota; kingdom Metazoa; phylum Nematoda; class Chromadorea; order Rhabditida; family Anguinidae; genus Ditylenchus; species Ditylenchus dipsaci. The sequence goes on from SADC01000458.1 coordinate 39,489, forward strand.
TGAGGGGTAACTTGCCAAAGAGGAGTCTTCAAAAAATGGGTCAAAAACACAATGCCAAGAACACGATTTTGAACCAGAGGGGGGGCGGCTTATTAGAGGAATTACGGTATATTTTTACAACTAAATTAGCGAGAACACTTTCTGCTTTTTCGAAAAAAAATTGTTTATAATAATTCTGCGATTCCATTTTATTTTTACCATATTTTTTACTAAATTTATCTATACATTATTTATTTTTGAGCGTCATTTTTAAAAAGTACTGCCAAATACTTAATTCATCTACCTTAATTCATCTAAACCTAATTCTCCAGGAGGTTACTATAAAAATGGAATCTCATGAAGAAACCAGTAATAAAACTGTTGGACGAAACGGAAAATGCCCTCTTTTTGTGAAAATGTGCCCTTTTTTTGTTTTAGTCAAAAGGCGAAAAAGTGTCCTTTTTGTGAAAACTGCGTTCTTTTTTAATAATGCCCAGCTATAATTTAATAATGCCCAGGGGTGGACACGGGCCGGTCCGGGCCGTACTCCCTATGAACTAGAGCATTTGCCTGAGGACTTACCTTGTGAGGGAAAGAAAGCAGGGAACATTCGTTGTACTGGCTTTTGGGTATTTCAAGCATGTTTGGTGTGTGAGTGTGAGCATAAAAAAGAGTGTGAGCAATAGGGTTGGCCTGCCTACCACTAGTATCCAAGTAGTAATTTTGGTCTTTCGTTTAATTTGGTGTTATTTTAAACTATTTTTTTTAATTTATGAAGTACATGGAGCATGAAAAAATTAAACTGACAATGTTGTATATCCATTCATGCTATTGAATAATTTTTTTAGAAGGAATGTGGTGGTGTTGTGATTGACTCCTTCCCTGCAGGTCACTACTTTACGCCATCAAAAGGAATTGCCCCATTCTGGTTTCCTTCATGGCTGCACTGGGAAGATACATTGAATAGGCCTAACTATGAAACCATTCGCTCCAGTTTGATTGATGCTACACACAAGAGATTAATGGCCGATGTAGTAATAGGCGCACTCCTGTCTAGTGGGCTCGATTCCAGTCTCATCTGTGCGATTGCTGCCAAACAATTAAAGTGTAAGGTTTCTTTTCGCTTTTCAGTCAAAATCCAAAACCATGTTCCTTGAAGGGGAAGAAGACATATCCTTTACAACCAGTTTTTTTAAGGTCTTCCGAAGTTAAAGACTTACTCCATTGGCTTATGCGATTCGTCAGACGGCATAGCCGCATCCAAAGTCGCCAACTTCATTGGCAGCAGTCACAAACATATTCTGTTTACAGTGGAGGAGGGTCTAAGCATGATAAATAAGGTCATTTGGCACCTGGAAACCTACGACGTGGGCACAGTGAGGGCAGCAATTGTACATTTTCTCCTCTCAAAGGCGGTCGCCAGTGACAATGTAAAAGTTGTTCTATCAGGAGAAGGTGCAGACGAGCTGTTTGGAGGGTAACTCTACCTTCACAATGCTCCATCAGACGAAGCCTTTCAAAAGGAGTCGATTGAAAAAATTCTTTTGCTGCCACATGTTGATTGTCTTCGGGCCGACAAGGCTTGCATGGCTAATGGAGTTGAAGCTAGGGTACCTTATTTGGATGTGAAATTTGTGCAGGTAGGAGTCTATCATGTATAATGTTTTAAAAAACATAGTCAAAAATGCAATTTTATAGCAGTGTGGTTGAAAAATATTACATTACAAAGGTAAAAAATGTAATTGCAGCGAATGTTTCATAAAATGACTTCGATTGCTTAGAAACCCACCCTGGAATGGCCAAAAGCCCCTGAAAGTTGGTTTTTTGGGGGTTTACTAAAAGGGGGGGGGGGTAAACTTTTTGCGAAAATTCGATTGGGTGGATCAGAATTCCGGTCCGATCGGCTTAATCGCTCAGAATTCCGCCCTGAACCACTCAAAACCGTCATAAACCTGGAATTCTGAGCGATTAAGCCGACCGGACCGGAATTCTGATCCGCCCAATCAAATTTTCGCAAAAAAGTTTACCCCCCCCTTTAGTAAACTCCCAAAAAACCAACTTAACCGAGTAGCGCCGAAAATTGGCCTTCTCAAACGTACCCTCATTGACAGGCATTGAGGAGACAAACCCTACTTTTTAAATAGCTAGTGCCGTTCTTAGCCAATTGAACGGATGCAGTAGCGCAACTATATTTTTAAAACCATAATGCGATTTTCGGCGCTAGTAGCGAATACCCCCCCCCTCCCGCCCCAAGAATCCGACCTTTAAAAAATTGCTGTAACTACCCTTGCAAACAACAAGTTTAGGCTTAGCCCTTAGGCTTGGGGGTAGGGCAGCGTACGGAAGTTGTGACTAATAAATGTCTTATTCACTTTTTCCAGCTCTGGGACATAAATTTGGGTGCTTTTTACTAAAGTAAAAAAGGTGAAAATCTTTGGGGGGCGGGGGGTATTCGCTACTAGGGTCCAGTTTTCAAACCGTACCGCGAAAAATGTATTTTCGCCTAGTCAATTATGTGAAAATCCTAAAAATGACAATTCAGACCGTTATGTCTGTTGCTCCATGCTGGCGGCGGCCACAATGTGCAGAAGAACTTGATGGTAGAGTGATTGAGAAGTATCTCCTAAGAAAGGCCTTCAGCAACCCCAGAGATCCTTACCTGCCAGATGACATTCTCTGGAGCCCAAAAGAGCAGTTTGATGATGGAGTGGGCTACAATTGGACGGATGGATTGAAAGCCCATTCCGAAAAGCATGTGACTGACGAGGAGATGTGCTCAGCACCCAAAATATTTCCCTACAACACCCCAATCACAAAGGAGGGTTTTTTCTACAGGCGAATTTTCGCAGGTCACTTCAGAAGCAAGTTGGCCAGCCAAGCAGTCCAGTTGTGGCTACCAAAATGGGTTTCGGGTCTCGACCCCTCTGGGCGTCAAAGTCAACTCCATGCAAAAGCGTTCAAGAAATAGTAAAGCATGGCTATTGTTCTAGATGTTTAAATAATTTTCAAGCTAATTAAACAATACTTGACACATTTGCACATTTACTTATCAAGCTTAAAAGACATTAATCTTTGGTTTATGTAAAACAAATGCTACATAAAAATTTACCAAGCATTTATGATAAGGACTGTTAATGATATTTACAGACAGACATACGTTTATTTTAAAAGCCAAAACTAAAGATACAACAAAAAATGTAAAATATCGTGTAATAAATATCGGAAAATGGTTTTCAAAAGGGAAACAATCGATTAAAAGATCCAACAGAGTACAAACTTTTTTTAGTGAACCACCTTTGCTACGAATATGCCACATACAGTTAATGGCTAAAGCATAATAACCAGGGCGTAGCAATTTCAAAAAAATCGTGTGACCACCCTATATAATGATGTTATTCTTAATGAAGATTTTGATGTGTTCTTTAACGATTTTGATAATTTTGTTATGATTTGTTGAAATAATTAGCTTATTTAGTTATAAGAGATTTGAACCAAATCGGACCGGAAAAAAAAGATTTAGGCCAAGAATATTCCGGGGAATATTCCCGAAAAAAATTCGGACCGGTCTTATTTCAACTCTAGTATTCAATAAGGCTAAAATTGATTTGCGCCATCAAAATGCTGAATTACACCCTCAAATAAATTATTTACGCCCTCAAATTTTATATTTCCATGTTTCTTTGAATTTTTGTTGCAATTTACTAAATTTTTTTGCACCAGCATGTAGCTTTGAATCTTGGCTTTCTAATGAGCTATCAAACTTCACTAATCGGTATGAAAAATGATGAGATTTCGAGGTTTCAAAATAAGTTTCGAAAAGTTGACGGGTTTTTAATACCTCAAAATCTCGTCATTTTTCGTATCGATGAGAGTAGTTTGATAATTCATCAGAAAGCCAAGATTCGGGGCTACATGCTGGTGCAAAAAATTTAAAAAATTGCAACAAAAAAGGCGTGAAAAAGGGTAATATAAAATGTGAGGGCGTAATTCAGCATTTTTAGGGCGCAAATCACCTATAGCCTATTCTATAATTCCCCTAATTCAAAATCGTATTTTTGGCATTGTGTTTTTACAAGCATTGTTCGAAGATTGCTCTCAGGCCACTCATCCCACATTTTGTAGAGCACTTACTGGCTACAAATCGAGTGGTAACTTGCATGAAACAACTTTTCAAAAAATAGGTAAAAACATAATGCCAAGAACACGATTTCGTTAGAGAAAATACAGAATGTACATTCATAGCCCCCTGAAACTCATTTTTTTAACAATTCCACTGCAAATCTGATATTTATGACTTGTTTAGTTCGGGGCCCTTATTTATAACCAACTTTTTTGCTTAGGAAAAGCCTAAGGCGTAATTTAGGACAGTACAAATCAAGACATAATCACACCCTTGTGTCAAAATATGTATTTGAATATATTCAAAATATATTTGTGTCAAAACAAAACAAAATAATTTTGTCCAAAATTTTGCCTTGGTCCCCCTTACTTTCCAAAATTTTTTGAATTCCCGTCAAATTTTTAAATTAAAATTTTTCCTTTTTTTTTACTTTAATATTGACTTCAATATAGCTCCGCAGTTATTATAAATGACTGCAAGGTTTTATTTGGATCAAAAAAAAAGAAAAATTTGAACTTGAAAGTGTGTCGGGATTCAAAAAAATTCAAAATGTGAGAGTGGACCATACCAATTTCGGAAAATTGTTTTTCTCAAATCTGATGATGGCAAACATAGTAACCATGAAAAAATATTATTAGTCATAAATATCAGATTTGCAGTGGAGTTCTTGAAAAAGTAAGTTTTAGGGGCTACAAACTTTGTGAGCAGCCCGATAAATTCCCCTATTTTTTAAACATTTAATTCTGGAAATGAATAAATTTTGGTACTGTTCCATTGTACCCTTTCCAAAAACCACTTTTAACGTAGCATACAAGCGCGTTGCACTTTAAATTAAGGTGGACACCAGCACTTTTTCAAAAATCGTTCTTGTTTTTGCTCGTCTTATGTCAAAAAAAAATATTTATGACCTTACCCTGCTTTCCAAAAATATGCAGAAAACTCTAGTTGGATTAGGTAGTATCATAGGCGTACCCAGGATTTTCTGACGGGGGGGGGGAAGGTGCTAAATAGGATGAAAATCCTGAAGGGGGGGGGGGGCTATAGCCCGGCTAGCCCACCCCTGGGTACGTCTGTGGTAGAATGCTTGTAGAAAATAGTCAAGAGAGAAAGAAATTTTGGATGCCGCCTTATTCGAAGTGTTACGCGGTGGTATACCCCTCTAAGCAATACGCTTGACATAAAAACAGAAATGTTATTTTTAAAGGGATCCAGGGATATATTGGGAATAGAAAAGGAATAATACAGGAGCCAATTGTATAAGATACTTCTATAAGATAGTTGAATACCCAAGAATCTGAGCCTACATTCATGTCTAACTTTACATATGTTATTTCTTAGCAACAATATGTGTTGGTATAATTATTATGAAACTTTACTGCTTATTCAACATATGGTGTCCAACCCCCGAATGCTTCTTCGAGCTCTTTGGCCACTGCGATCAAGATTCGCTCATTGTACAAGCCACCCACCAAATGAACACTTCTGGGCATTTGGGTTTTTTCATCCAATCCAATGGGTATGCTAATGGCTGGCCATCCCTGTAGATTGGCTAAACCAGCATACAGCCAATTATCGCGTTTCCATGCATATTCCCCGTTGAATGGTGCAACTGCATTGGGATAGGAGGGCATAAGTAAGAGGCCTGAGTCTCCCAGTAGATCATCTAGCTCAACCTGCAGTTGGGATCGCATCTCTATGGCCAGTTGGCGTGTTTCCATGGTTGGAAGCTGACATTGGCGCACCAGACGGCCATGCACTTCACGACCAATCCCATATAAAGTGAATGAGCGGTTGAGCAGCAAGTTGACTGTGTCTTTTACAATCTGTAAAATGCGAAATTAGTTGGTTAGAACGGAGTAGCTTCACCTTGGCCAAACTGTCCCTAGGCTGTGGTTCATCTCGGTCAGCCCATGCCAGCCACATTTCTGAAACCCAGTTGGCTAGTGGTATGGACACCTCCTGTGCGTGTATCCCGTGCTTTTGCATGAAGTATTTGGCAACCCGCCTATTGCCCTCTTTGACTAATTCATCCACAGGTTCGCACTGGGGTACATCTGTAAAATGGGACAAATGGAAAAGTTTGATTCGACTCAAGTCCACAGGCTGGTCAAGTCGAAGCTTGGTGAGTTGCGGTTTGGCCAGCATGCATTGGAGAATGGTGGGTAAATCCTCTGCATAGCGACACATAGGGCCAATGGACCATAGTTGGGCCATGGAGCTGTCCTCGTGCACTCCAGGGACCATTCCAGTTAGGGAAATGAGGCCGGCAGTTGGTTTCAGCCCGAAGCATCCACACATTGCGGCGGGTATGCGCACACTACCTCCACTGTCATTGCCCACACCGAAAAGTGAGCCTGCTGCACCAATCTGAATAAACACATACAACCTTTAAAAACTAGTGTTCAAACTCTTACCAGTGCTCCTTCTCCCCCACTGCTACCACCCGGTGTTCTGCGCAGATCATATGGGTTGCATGTGTATCGTTGGGCCACCTCGTCCCAGGTCTCCAGGTCGTAAGCCATCCATGGCAAAGTGCTGATACCTATCGGAATGGCCCCTGCTTCTCGCAGTCTTTGCACTACAAAGGCATCTGCTTGTGCTGGCATGGAAATGGAAGAGGCCATAATGGGGTTTTGACCAGCTAGGGTGGGGTAGCCGGACACATCCAGGTTGTTTTTGATGGTGAATGGTACGCCAAGCAGGGGCCTAGCAATGGCTAGATTAAGGAACTCGCTGGATTTTCGATCCAAATTCGCCAAATAAGTGTCCACCAATGAGGCCTGAACCAATGCCTCTTCCCCACAGTCAAACACCAATGCGTTGAGCACTTTGTTCATCAATCGCATCCTGGTGACATATGCCTCAATGAGCTGCCTACTTGTTAGTTGTTTATCACGTATTTTCCCAGCCGCTTCTGTTGCTGAAATGAAGTAGATATGGTCTTGGGCACAAGAAGGCACTGGAAATGTCGCATGGAGTCTTGGACCGGCGAGTATGTGTTGGTAAATCTTATAGAAAAAGTTGAACAATGGAAAATACAGGCGGAAGAAAATAGACATACTAAATTTGTTTTATATAATTAATGGTAAAGGGACGTTTGTCACAAAAAGAGCGATGGGTAATAAATAATGAGAGGACGGAGTAATTGAGTTGTTAATTATAAGTTAGGCAAATGACACCTGCACAGCTTTCATAACACTATCATATCAATCCTTTTTGATGCAGTATTAATTTTTTTCTTCAAATGGGTTATATTCAGCATTAAAGCATATTCAATCGGAAATCGCGTTTTATCGGATATTAGTGCGTAATAAAGATATTTTTTTGGGGAAGTGGTCAGTTAGCAATTTTTTTTTCAAAATTTTTGATATTTTTTGCCATAAAAGTACTCTTTTTGTAGAAAACAGTTTTTCTTAGGCCACCCAGTCGTTGAAATTTCCTCAGGAATCCGAATCGAAAAACAGAATTTTAAAATAACGCGTGGTTGCAGAGATATGACCTAAAGTTGGGTGCTTGTCATTTTTAAATGATGATTCAAATGATGACCATCCAACTTTAGGTCATATCTCCGCAACCACGCGTTATTTTAAAATTCTGTTTTTTGATTCGGATTCCTGAGGAAATTTCAACAACTGGGTGGCCTAAGAAAAACTGTTTTCCACAAAAAGAGTACTTTTATGGCAAAAGATATCAAAAATTTTGAAAAAACTATCGCTAACTGACCGTACACCATTTTTTTGCAATGTATCTACAGGGTGTCCCGAAAAACTAGAGCATTTTTATTTTATTTGAAAATCCGCCTTTCACAAGTTTTAACCAATTTTTCATCTAAATATAGTGTTTGAAGTGTGTCTGTCTGTACGGATTTTGAATTCCCGCCAAATATTTTTAGTCTATTTTAGCCTTTTTGCGTTGATTAGTTGCTAGTTATTAGCAATGTTCGCGAAAAAGTATTTTGTTGTGTGATGTAATATAATACACAAAATTATATCAATAGTTAGTTTATTTGACAAACAATTTGATATGCTTAAATGGTGTGTAATCAACTTTTGCAACACTTGCTCACAAAACAAATATGCAACAAATGCAGTGTTGTGCTGAGGACGATTTTTTGGCCTGTGAGTGAGAGTGAGTGAGAATGAAATTCGCCCTCACAGGCTGTGAGTGAGAGTGAGAATTTTGAAATTTGTCCTCACTGAGAGTGAAAATCTCACTGAGATCTCAGTGAGAATTGAAAATTGTCGATTTGCAATTTTTTATTAAGCAAAATTTCGGGAATTGATATAAACAAATGATTGTGTATTCAAAAGAGTAAATTGAGTTCGACTTCTATGTCTTGCCGTTGCTAACCCGCATTGAGAGAAAGTTCGTTCGATTGGGCTGCTCGTCGCCGGCGTGCTTAATATTTCTAATGCCAGCTCAGCAATATATTTCCACTCCTGAAATGTTCTCTTGCGACTAATATTTCAGCTTGATGGAAGATTATTTACTGTGGACTGCATGCCTATCCAAAATTTCGTCGTCTCAGTAGGATTTTCGATAGAGCAGTTCTGATTTCACTTTTTATATTTCGGTTGAGCACACGAAAATCTCGAGATCGAATTCCAAATTTTCCGATTTTTGGGGACTCAAAAATAGAATCCCCGGGGCTTCTATTAAAGGAAATACGGTATTCCACCCATTTTATTCAATACCTATTTTACAGCTATGTAAATTTTTTTTATTCACTTAACATACTCGACGTTTACTTTGTGCTCTTCATTATTTTAATTATCTAACTTATCTTTGTAAACAATTTATTTTTACAACCTCACTTGATTTCGTTGCATGATTTGAAATACCGTATTTATTCTAATAGACGCACAGTCTCTATTTGACGCACAGGGGTCGAGGGGGTTGAAAAATAGACGCACAGTCTCTAATAGACGCACACCCCTAGGCGTTTTACCTACACTGTTTTTTTCTATTTATTGTAACTATTATTTGTTATTTAGGCGCCAGATGTTTGCTGGAATTCTCCATTCAAAGCCAAGATCCGCCAATTCTACGAAGACTGGATGATGCACGGGGAGAAAGAATTTACAAACAACGGGAATCCAAAGGCTGCTTCAATGGCTGTCTATTTGCAATGGATCGTCAACGCTTAGGAAAGCCTTTAAAAAGAGCTCATCATCAACTCGTTCAGGGCTTGCGGGATCACCAATGCAACCGATGGGAGCGAGGACAGCGAAATTCATTGTTTCAAGAAGGAGGGTCCGGTTCCAGGTGGTCGATCAAAGCTGCAGCAAGCAAGAGTAGACAAGGAATTGGCTGAGCTACTCGAAGAAATCGATTTCGAAGAGGAAGACAAAAATGTTATGAATGATAGTGATTCATCGCTTGAGTGTTGATTGTTCGTGTGTTGGTTAATTGTTATTGTCCAATAAAGAAATTAGTGTACATTGGATTGTCAGCAGTATTGAAAATATTGCTCAAATTTTTCCTTGGTATGTATAGAAAAAATTCGGCGCCTTCGGCGCCTATGGGTTGAAAAATAGACGAACAGTCTCTATTAGACGCACAGTCTCTAATAGACGCACAGGGGTCAGGGGGGGTTGAAAATAGACGCACATGTGCGTCTATTAGAATAAATACGGTAATAAAGACAATTAATTCAAGAATGATATAAATTGATGAGTCTATGTAACGGAAATTCTCAAAAATTCTCACTGAAATTGAGTGAGAATGATATTTTGTGTGAGTGAGAGTGAGTGAGAATGGCATTTGTCCTCACAGGCTGTGAGTGAGAGTGAGAATTTTGAATTTTGTCCTCACAGGCTGTGAGTGAGATTCTCACTGAGAATTCTCAGTGAGATTCTCACTCGGAGTGAGCTCAGCACAACACTGAACAAATGTATAAAATTTATAAATTTCAATGCTTCCCATTAATCAATGACATCCACTCAAAAAACTATTTAAAGAATAAGATTTTGTTTACATTTGAACTTTTTGACGCTACTCGGTAATACCTCCCCCCCAAAAACCGACTTTTTAGGAGTGTCTAAAAACCATTTTTAAGCAATAATTCCGCCATAAAAGGTCGATAAAAACAATTTAAAAGGGATTATGGGCCGTATTAGGAGGGGAAGGGAATAAAACAGGGCCACTTTTTTAGCTGCTTTACCATGTTTTTCAACTCGGGCCGTGGCAAAATAGGCTCTATATGCATTTTATGATCAAATGTACTTCTCGGAATCATGTCTAAAGTAAGTGTGTGCGCGAATCTCTAGCTCTCAAGCCCCCTGCGCCCCTTCGGGCGCAGGAAGCTTGGGGCTGGGAGTTCAGATGCGCACACGCACATACCTTAGACACATATCACTCGTAAGTGACTTTGGATGCATGATAAAGCATGCATACCAGAGTTTATTCATGCAGTAAGCCCAGTATTCAAAACTATGTTCAAAATCTTTGCTTTTTCACCGCAGAGAATTTCCCCTCGTTTTACAAGACCGGGCCAGAGACCCAGCATCCAAAAATTTAGCCTAGCACTCAGAAAATGCTAGGCCTATGCGTAAACCCGCGAGGTCCACCCCGCTGATCCGCTTGGTCCATGAAAAATACTTATACTTATGCCTGCACCACAAGTTCCTGGGTTTAAAAGTGCCTTTAGACGCTTAGAGAATTAATACTCTAAGGATACCAACCATCTCGAGAAGTGGCCCTGTATTATTCCTTTCCCTCCCAACACAGCCCGCAATCCCATTTAAATTGCTTTTCTGGTCCTTTTATGGCGAAATTATTGTGTAAAAATGGTTTTTGACCATCCCTAAAAAAGTCGGTTTTTTGGGGGGGGGGGGGCTATATGACAGTAGGTCGATTTTTTTTGGGGGGGGGGGTATATTACAGTAGCGCTTTTGGGGGGTATATTACAGTAGCGCCGAATTATCTATAACGCGTTTTGCAAGTATTTCGAATAAATCAAATTTCCGGCAATCATCAACTTTGCTTGAGTGAGAAAAACCAGTAAAAGAATATATCAAAACTAATAATAAATGCAAAATAGCCATTTGTTTCTAAAAATTTGTTATTTCATTTATTTCGATAAGACTAATTATTCATACTAACCAGGGTGGTATACTTAACTATTACCTCAGCCATCAGCCTCAGCCGGCTGAGGTCTGAATTTTTCCTCACCCGGCTGAGTTCAAACTCAGCCGGCTGACTGAAATTCAATAATTAGCAACAGTCTTGAAGGAAATTTAATCTCTGAATCTTTTTATTAACTGAACACTTCGAACTCGTTATAAAACAGTTAAAAATAAACGCAAAACGCCAAAATTTAATGCGAAAATTTTCCTCAGCCGGCTGAGGTCTGAAAAATTTACCTCAGCCTCAGCCGTCAGCCGGGCTTAAAATTTTACCTCAGCCTTCAGCCTCAGCAGGCCGATAGCTGAGTTCAAGCTCAGTCGGCCAAAGTAGTCGGCTGAGGACACCACCCTGATACCAACCGTATTTATTGCTGTTTTCCCTCCTTGATTCGGATCCTATGCAGGAACGAACTTCTGGTGATGTCACTATATAGAGGTTTGTCTGTATGGTCTTTTTAAGCATTTTTAACTTTTAAATAACTTTGTTTTTGGGTTGAACAGCAAAACTCAAACTGTAACTGTGGAATTTGAAACTGTGATTATCATAATAATCATTGCATAAAATGGCACTTTTAAAGGGGCATGCTCGCCGCCGATGGGAATATTTTGAAAGGCGGGTACCAGGTCAATTCAAAAAAGAATTATTTTGGAATGCAACTTTGTTGAATGCTTTTTTGTGATAAGTAATAAAAAAACACTGCCATCGATAAATAGCATCGGTGGCTCAGTGTGAAAGTCGTCGTCGGTTCGATTCCGATTGGAAGTAAAAATTTTCCTTGACTTTTACAAAAAATGCGATATTTAATTCTCGTTTGAATTGACCTGGTACCCGCCTTTCGAAATATTCCCATCGGCGGCAAGCATGCCCTTTAAAAAAGCAACCAAATGTCCTTTATTTACGAAAATGTCCATTTTAGAGGTTTGGGGTAGCCGGAATTTTATCAGGACAAGAGGGGATAGCTCAAGGACCTCTTGAGTTTTTTTTTTCACCTACACAGTTTTTAACTCTACACTCTTTTTAATTTACAATTTTTTCGAACGAAAAGTTAGAGGCTGAAGCCTGGTTAAGCCGCTCTTTCCCTTGGATGGGCTCATGACCAGTGTTCATAAAAATAATTTATTTTAGTCAATAACAGGAGTGACGTTTAATATGTGGGCTCTAACTAATAGATCGGCATTGTTTTTTGTACTAAGCCACTTTGATTTATTTCTTATAAACAAGGTTTTCGTTCAAAGAAGCGAAAACCTAATTTTTTTTTAAATTTCAAAATGCCTTCAACTTTTAAATCCAGTATTCGGCAGTTTGCTGTAAATTTAGAACCGATTGAAGGTGGAGCTTTTTGTTTTTGCTTCTATCAGAGTACTAGAACTCGCCGCACTTTTAGGTTCCGCCTGCTCTCCTGTAGCATCATCTAACTGAACTCTATCTGAGTTTTCTGCGGGAAACGAAAACCTATTTTCCTTGTTAGTCACATCAGCTTGTACCATGTTCCTCTGTGAAATTTGACCAACTTGTCTGTGACTCCTCTCTGGCAACATTCTCATGGCATGTTCTGTCCCTGCAAACATTTTTAGTTTGACTGTAGTTGATTCAACGTCTTCTTGCTCTTCACCATATCTATGCACTATTTTGCCAGAAAGATTACCGTATTTACTCTAATAATAGCCAAGGGGCCTAGCAGACTATTTGAAAAGTGAAAATGAAAAATTGAAAATGAAAAATTGAAAAATGAAAATTCTCAAGCAGACTAATATTCGAAAAATTGAAAATTGAAAATGAAAAGTGAAAATGAAAAATTGAAAATTTTTTCATTTTCAAGCAGACTATTGAAAAATTGAAAAGTGAAAATTTTTTTCAATTTTTCATGAAAAATTGATGACCGGTCATCCCGTCATCAATTTTTCAGAATTTTACATAGCTTAATTCTGGGGCTATTTTTATGCGCTGAACACGATTTTGGGCTCAGATTTTGTGTTTTTGTGATAGAACAAGTAGTAAATTGCTTTATTTGCTTCTACTTCAGGCGATGTCTGCAAGCGACAGTGATAACAGCAGTGAAAATGGTGCTATTCGTTCGAGGGTGTTTTAACTAAAAGGCACATTTGGTAAAATTTCTTTTGGTAAAGGCACATGTGGTAAGAAACTTTTCGGTAAAGCACTTTTTCCGTGGATATTTTCAGGTGGTATATCTTTTTGGTCATAGAGTTCTTGTTTTTGGCCATAGATCTTATTGGCTGTTTTGGTCACAGAGACACCGTTTTCGGAGGCAATAGACGTTTTTCCAATCATCTAAAAGCACTTTATGCTCTCCGAACCCCGTTAAGCACCTAGTGACCAGGACTTTTCAGGGCGTTTGGGTGAATTTACCCCTACTCTGGAGTTACCTGGATATAACCTGCCCAGGTGGTAGCCACCCCAGGTTTGGAGTTGGGTAGGTAAAATCGCACTTTTAGTCTTAACAAGCCGAATTCCTCACACAATTTTTAAGTAAGAAAAATGGTTTATTTTTTATTATACAGAAATTTTAATTTTGTAGGCCATCCAGGTGGACATCCACCTGACCAGGATTTAACCACCACACGTTTTGGGGTTTGCGTGGATGAAATATTGATTTTTGTCCTGATAACCTAATCTAACACATAATTTTAAGTTAGAAAAAATGAGTATAATTAAGAAGAATTTAATGGGAGGAAATAGATATAGAAACCAGGAGAAAGAAAGGGAAAGAGAAGAAAAAGTTGGAATAAGAAGGTCTTTGACACAAAACAACTACAAAGTGCCTTACTAAAAAAATTTACCAAATATGCCTTTACCAAAAAAAATTTTACCAAATGTGCCTTTTACCAAATATTCTTTACCTTTTTCGGTACAGCCCCCCCCCAAACAGCCCCCGTACAGCCCCAAAAATACAATTCGCAAAATGAAAATTTTGAGTGAAAATGAAAAATTGAAAAATCCTTAGTCTGCTTTAAAAAGTGGAAATGTTTCACTTTTCATTTTCACTTTTCATTTTCAATTTTTCAATAGTCAGCTTCAGAATTTTCATTTTCAATTTTTCATTTTCAATTTTTCATGAAAATTTTTCATTTTTCAAATAGTCTGCTAGGCCCCAGGGCTACTAATTTTCAACCACCCTTTTTGCGGCTACAAATAGAGGGGCTAGTATTAGAGTAAATACGGAAGCAGAATTCAACTCTACAATCTAGTAGCTGATGATGGCCTATCCGCCTGGCGAGGGTGGCTATGTGGCCTTTTCAGCGATATGACCACAGGGGATGGTTGGTCTCCACGCGTCACTTTTCTCAAAATTTGGTTTCGGTCAATTGCTTTGTCTCGTTTCTCATTAAGAATCTTCATGCCTCTGGACTCTCAATCCCTCTCAGAAGGAGGACCTTCAGTTGAGGCTGTGGGAGCAGGTGAGGTGTTTTCACGGGGTTGCTCTACATTTTTGTCGCTGGCAAGCTGAACAAAATTCAAAAGAGGGGGCTAGTAACAACAGAAATAACCAACTTGCTCAGATATCTCATTAAGATGTGCAGTTTTTCAAATGATTAAATAAAAAATATTCAATGACCACCCTCTCTGCTGATATTGCTGGCTTTAAAGGACCATACTTGTTGATGCAAATGAGAATTTGTCAAATTCAAATGCGCGCGGACAGTTCTCTTTTGTCTCTCACTATACTCTTTTGAGTCGCTCAAAATAACTCCAAAGAGTAGAGTGCGAGACGAAGAGAAGTGTCCCGCGCGCATTTGAATTGCCAAATTTTCATTTGCATCAACAAGTATGGTACTTTAAGTAAAAGCAGTCAAGAACCTTGGTTTCGGAAGAGACGACGAGTAAGAAGCAAAGGCCGCAACCGAATTCCTTTGATTGAAAGATAGCTTTATCAGTTTTTTGAGTTCAGGAGCCATTTATGGCAAGTCAGACTCGTCTATGCCTTCCAGTGCTGTCCCTATAGATGACACGCTTTAGCAATTGGAGCACTAGCTTTAAGACATTGCTTCTGAATGCAGCTAAACCTTGTGTCCTTGGAGATAATCGACAAGAGAGTGAATGTAAAATCTTTGTATAAAGCTGTCCGATAATGGGGATTTGCCAAATTCCGTTTGCGTCGGAATTAAGAAAGACATCGTGGAAAGCTAAACACTAGTTTTTCGGGGGATACTCTTTAACTTATAATGCTGTTCACATAGAAATTATGATAAAGATAACGCATATTTTCATGGCAGGCATTGCGAGCTCATTACCGAATGTTAAACCAGTTCATGGGGCGTATCGGATAATAATTGGCTAACGCATTTGGATAATTTTGGAATTCATAAATTTTTGACCAAACATCAAAAAAAGGGGAACCTTTTTATTTTTCGCTTAAAGGACCATCGCCGTTGATGACAATGGCAATTTCGAGTTTTTGAATTCGCTGGGGACAGCTCCCTTTTTGCGAAAATATATTTCGGTTTACTTTTAGTTTGCGATTAATTTTGTTCAAAATTACGAACCATCTACTAGTCGAGTCCAAGGGGAGGCCCAGCTAAAACATCCCGAGAGGTCATTTTAACTACAATGTTTTTCGATCTTCTTAACAATTTTTTCCGAGAAATCTGACGGGGGGCTATAGTTCACTCAAACGACCCCCCCCCCCCGCCTACGCCCATTCCCGTACCACAGCAAGCCTAATACAAAATGAAGCTTTTTATCAAATACAGTCAACCCTCGATTAATGTCACCCTCGTATAACTTCACCCAAAAATTGACCAATTTGGTCGGCCTTGACTGAAATTTGTCGAAGTGAACCATCGATTTAGGCGTCACCCTCGATTAACACCACCTTAAGGCCGGTCCGTGGGGGTGACGCTAATTGGAGGTTAGACTGTATGAATAAAAAGACTGAATAGGCAAAAAACAAAGAGCACCACTTACATTATTTATTGACGAAACGGACAATTTTTACACCTATTATATAACAGCAGAAAAATAAAGTTTCTACTCTAGACTCTCTATGCGTTGTCTCAGAGCGAAGCATCACTACTGGAATTTTTTGTGACTGTCTTCTTCTCATCTCCAGTGGTCTAAATACAAATTAAAAAAGGAGGACAATATTCAGTAGGGAACAATAAATCACCTCAGCCGAAGAAGAAGTCGAAGAAGGAGAGCCGGTAAAGAAGTCAAGAACCTTGGTTTCCGGAAGAGGCGACGAGTAAGAAGCGGAGGCCGCAACCGAATTCTTTTGAATGAGAGACAGCTCCACTTGAACATCTTGATCCTGTTTACCTTGCAAGTAGAGACGCACGACATCCGCCAGCAAGCGTCCAATCAGAGTAGCCTGTCTTCCACTTCAAACGGACTGGTGACATCTGCTTCGGAGCAACCAGCGTGGTGACCGAAGAAGTAAGCACTATCGGGGCTGAAATAAAAAATGGGATAAGCAGGTAGGAAACACCTAAACTTACATTTTTCCAGAGCAGTCGTCGGCTTTATATCACTTCTGCGACGACGGCGAAAAGGAGGCTTGGGGCAACTTTTTCCTTCTCGACAATCAAATGAGACGCTTGGAACACAGAAGGCTTTCTCTAAAACGACCGATTTAGTGACGGAAATTTACAGGGATGCTGAGCAGACAGAAACTTACAGTGTTGGCCTTCACATTAATAAGCTCGGGATCGAATGCCCTAAAACAGAGTAATTTCAGTAACTTGGAATCGGAATGAGTACTTACGGCGCAGAATCTTGCCACTCATCATCTGCGAACCAGAAAGCTGTTCGCCGAATTCTTCTTTCTTCTTGTCCTTATCACTGTTGGCAGGCGAGATAGAATCTTGAGTGGATCGACATCATCATTGGACGAAGTTGATCTTTGCGTGACATCACTGACTCTTTCGGACACTTCGTTCGAATTTGTCTTATCCTTGTTTCGTTCGGACAGCTCTTTCGAATTTGTCTTCTCAGAGTTCGACTTGTCAGAATTCTCTTCCATTAATGCGATTTCAGCCTGCAAATAAGAGCAACCACACTACCGTATTTTCTCTAGTTATTGACGCGTCTGTAATGATGGCCCTACGGCACAGCCAGAATTCCGTCCGATACAAAAATAATTTATACGAGCGTAGCTGCGCCGTTGGGCGCCAATTGTACTGTGTTAGTTTTCTACAAGTAAAATAATTTGGCTCACCCTGAGACTGATTAAATTTTTCTGATATCAACCGATTCTAGAGACCGTGATTTGCCCCAACGATGTAAGGATACGATGTTTTCGACTCAAATTTTCAACGATCGATGTCGGCTATTGTAAACGATACATCGTTATGATGTTCACACTAAAATTTGGCAAACGATGTATAATATAGCAAAAATGTTGTGTACAAATTGGTAAGCAAAATTTTCTACGCCATGAAACTTCAGCTTAAATTTTTGTTGGGTAGAGGGTAAATTTTTTTGACTAATATTTGACTGGAGCCTACCGCATAAAAAAACTCTGGTATGCATATTGTTTTTATGCATACAGAGTCACTTTCGAGTAATTTGAGTCTAAGGTATGTAAGTGTGCGCATCTCAACCACGGCACCAAAGCCCCTTGCACCCCCGAAGGGGGGCGGGGGGCTTGAGAGTTGAATATGCGCGCACTCACTCACCTTAGACAAGATTCCCAGCAAGACTCTTGATCATAAATGCATTAAAGACTCTTTTGCCCAGCTCTAGTGAACAAAACAAAGTAGAATACCCTTAAAATTTAAAGATATCCCTTCTGATCTTTTTAGGGTATCTGGATACCCTTTCAGGTTGGTTTGTCTTGGCCCCCAAGGCGAAAATTTATTTGAAGAATCAAGAAAAGCCAAAGCACAAAGAGTGTTAAGACAAGATGCATACTCAAAGTATAATATGCGTATAAACTGTTGCATATGGATAAATAACAGATCTTAAACACGCAAATGGAGTCGCAGGCAAAAACTTTTTGACTCAAAGGGCAATAATTAACAAATACCGTATTTCCTCTAAATAGAAGCCCATGGGCTTCTATTTTTCCAACCTCCAAAAATCTTGAAATTGTCAATCAAAAATAACCTTAACTCGCGAAACCTTAGTCAAAAATAGGGGGGTGGGCTTCTATTAGAGCATGGGCTTATATTAGAGGAAGTACGGT
Organism: Ditylenchus dipsaci; assembly: GCA_004194705.1. Classification (NCBI taxonomy): domain Eukaryota; kingdom Metazoa; phylum Nematoda; class Chromadorea; order Rhabditida; family Anguinidae; genus Ditylenchus; species Ditylenchus dipsaci. The sequence goes on from SADC01000458.1 coordinate 57,857, forward strand.
AATAGTGTATTTTTGTTCATGAACGATACATCGTTACGATGTACGATGTGGCCGAAAAACGATGCGATGTACGATGTTTTCAAAAATCGACCAACGATGTTAACGATGCGATGTATCGATCGTCACGGTCTCTAACCGATTCTGACAAAAATTAATTCTGACAAAAATTCAAACTGACAATAATTTGTCTTGACAAGATTTTTTCTGAATAAATTTGTTTGGTAATTAAATGTTCATGCAAATAAAGCCGCTTTCACAATGGGTCTGGGACCAGCTTCCTTTTCGCTGTAATTTTTTTCTTGATTGCGAAAAATAAATTCTGTTAGCATCATTTTGTAGCTGAGATTCAGGGCTTCAACATGGGCCATTCAGAATTAGCATGTAATCGTGAAATTTTAGATAAAATGCCAGTCTGACACTGAGTCTGACATTCGGTCTGAGTGTCCGATTTAGTGTCAGACTCAGTGTCAGACTCAGTGTCAGACTGGGCATTTTGTGTTAAATTTTGAAATCACATGTTAATTTTCAATTGCTCATCTTAAAGCCCTTAATCTTAGCTACAAAATGGTACTAACAGAATTTTTTTTTCGCAATCAAGAAAAAAAATTAAAGCGAAAAGGAAGACGGGTCGCGCACTAAGTCCAGACCCATTGTGAAAGCGGCTTAATTGTTTTCGATTTATATTGAACTGTAAATAATTGGGGATTGTGTTTGATAGTATCGAACTTAACGATTTTAGCAACCCGAACCCTAAAACTGGGTAGGTACTCCCTGGACAGGATATCCATCCCGGTGGACTGGGAAATCGAAAATTAAAAAGCGAAGTTTACCCATAATTAAAAACAAACTTTTTTCCTTACATAAATTCTATGGGGAATAGGGTTTGATAGGGCCGAAATTGCGATTTTAAACATTCTAACTCCGAAACCTTGGCTGAGTACCCTTGGTTCAGGGGTAGGTACCCTGGCCCAGGTGGATACCCATCTGGATGGCCTGAAAAATGATTTTTTTTAAACTTACAGCAAACCATCCTATCATATGCAAAATTGTAAATTTGATAATTTGAGTAAATCAAATTTAAAAAAAAATCAAATCATTTGAAAAAGCAACAACTCAGCACTTAATTGTAGCGCAGATAAAGAACTTCAAAATCCATTTTACAGAATGGTTTTTGAAAATCTAAGTATTGAGGTATGATTGTTTTAAAAAGCAAATTCTTCAAAAAATGACTGAAATCCGGAAAAAAAATTAACAAAACTTGAATTTCAGTCATTTTTTGAAGAATTTGCTTTTTTAAAACAGTCAAATCTCAATACTCAGGTTTTCGAAAATCATTCTGTAAAATGCATTTTGAATCTCTCAATCTGCGCTAAAACATGGTGCTAAGTTGTTGCTGCAGCGCCTAACAATTGACTGAACTTTTGACTAGTTCTAAAGATGTCGGAGATAATTATTTTTTTAACTTGAAGTTCATTTCTTGAAGGCTCAAAATCAACATTTGTTGTGAAATTGTGAAATTTGAAATAGAGCGATAAAAAGGAGATTTTTTCTACAAAATGACATATAACAGTACGGTAGAAATATTTTACATTGAAACAAAATCTTCATAACAAAAACGACAGAACTTATGTTGCAACCCAATAATTATTTTAGTGTCGAAATTAAGAAATGTAGTGGGTAAAATCAGTAACAGCCTAAAAAAAACTATGTTGCTGTTGGAGATAAAGGCAAAAAAATCTGCAAAAAAAACTACGCAACTTATACAATCGGCTCACCCTGAGACTGACATAATTTTTTCTGACATCAATTGATTCTATCAAAAAGTCTTTCTGGCTATTTTTCTTGACACGATTTTTTTTTAAATAAAACTTATATTAGCAAAAACTGTTTCGAAATTAATGATTCTGATAAAAAATGGTATTGTCTTGACTTTGGCTAGTTTTTTGGCTGTATTTGGTTTCGATTTTATTATTTCAAAATATGACTAAGCAACTAACCCACTTTAACCCTTCCGGTCTCCAGAAGCAGTTGGCTGGTCTTAAAACAAAATTGACTCAGATTCAAAAACAAATCGTATAATCATAGGTAAATCGGGTGGAGAATTGGGTTTGATAAGACAAAACCCCAATTTCACCTACTTAAACACAAAACCGAAATGAGTACCCCTGGTCCAGGTGGATATCCATTTACGAGCGTTAAGCAAATTGATCCATACCGAATAGGTCCACACACGAATTGGTCCACATTTGAATAGGTCAAAACTTTTCGAATTCGTTAAATTTTTTTTGGAAATTAAATTTTTTAGTCTGAACCAACCAAACCAAGTGGTCCCACTTGAAGCAATTTTTTTACTTTTTCGGGTTCTGAAACATATTTTCTGGACTAATTAGGACATGCGAAGATGGTTTGATAGTTGTTAAATGCCGTTTTGTAGGGTATTTTTGAGTTTCAGTAAAATCGAGTTTTGCCAAAATCAATTATTTTGCAAAATTAAAAATAACCACACAAAAAGGCTTTTTACCACTATCGAACCATCTTCAGCATGCCCAAATCAGTCCGGAAAACAGGTTTCGGAACATAAAAACGAAAAAGAAATCGCAGCAAGTGGACGACCACTGGTTTGGTTGGTTCAGACTGAAAAATTTAAATGCCCGCAAAATTTTTCAATTTTAAAAAATTTCAAATTATTTGGACAGTGTGGGTCAATTTATGTGCGGACCAATTCTCTATCAATTGCTTAACGCCTGTAAATGGATATCCACCTGACCAGAAGGCATCCATTTCGGGTTTTGGGGTCTGGGTGTGTGAAATTGGGATTTTGTCTTATCCAACCTTATTCACGTCACGGTTTTACATTTGATAGCTAAGTTTGATTTTGATTTAGTTTTTTTTTATTTTCAGGTTATTCAGGTGGGTATCCACCTGGACCAGTCGTTCCTACCCTGATTTTTGGAGTTCGGGTGGGTGAAAGTGGGATTTTGGTTTTATCAAACCTAATTCCTTACACGTTTTTACATATGATAGCATGGATTGTTTTTCAAACTATCGAAAAATATTTTTCAGGTTTTCCAACTGGATATCCACCTCGTTAGGTAGTACCTAACCAGGTTTTAGGGTTTTGGTGGGGAAACCGTGAATTTGGTCTGAACAAACCCAACTCCCGTCACAATTTTGCATATGATAGGATGGTTTGTTTTTAGTTTAAAATTTTTTACATTTTTCAGGCCATCCAGCTGGGTGACACCTGGTCAGGTGGTACCCTGAATTTTGGGATTCGGGTGGGTTTAATCGTAATTTTAGTCCTAACGAACAGGATTCACCACACGATTTTTCATATGATAGGATGGATTGTTTTTTTTTAAAAAAATTCATTTTTCAGGCCATTCAGGTGGGTATCCACCTGAGCCAGGGGTACCTACCCCTGAACCAAGGGTACTCAGCCAAGGTTTCGGAATTAGGATTTTTAAAATCGCGATTTTGGCCCTATCAAACCCAATTTCCCATGGAATTTATGTAAGAAAAAAGTTTGTTTTTAATTATGGGTAAACTTCGCTTTTAATTTTCGATTTCCCAGTCCACCGGGATGGATATCCTGTCCAGGTAGTACCTACCCAAAGTTTTGGGGTTCAGGTTGCTAAAATCATAAGTTCGTCTATCAAACACAATACCCGATTATTTACAGTTTAAAACAACTTGAAACCAATTATTTGCATAAACATTTAACTACTAAACAAATTTATTCAAAAAATCTTGTCAAGACAAATTATGGCTGGAGTTTAGAATGTGACCTTTTTCTAAAAATGGTCAAAATCAGTTTTTTTAGTTGTGTAACATTGTAAAAAATGCTCAGCATTCATTTTTATTGTTGGGAAAGCCAATTTTCAAAAAAAAAAAATCATGGTTTTTTAGTCAAAATTTGAAAAATTTAAATTGGCGCCTTTTGAATTTAAAAGGTAATAAGGGCTGTATTGGGAGGGGAAGGGAATAAAACGGGGCCACTTTTATGGCAGAACATTATAAATTTGAATATCTATATATCTTCGACTGCCTCACCATGTTTTTCAACTGGGCCGTGGCAAAAATAGACTCTATACGCATTTTTTGATCAAGAGTACTTCTCGGAATCATGTCTAAGGTAAGTGTGTGCGCGCATCTCTAACTCTCAAGCCCCCTGCGCCCCCTTCGGGGGCGCAGGGGGCTTGGGGGCTTGGATTTGAGATGCGCACACCACATACCTTAGACACAAATCACTCGAAAGTGACTCTGGATGCATGAAAAAGCATGCATACCAGAGTTTATTATGCGGTAGGCCCCAGTATTCAAAACTATGTTCAACATCTTCTTGTTAGTGGGCCCTGTGTGATCAGTGGCCCCTTTTATTCCCTTCCCCTCCCAATACAGCCCTTATTCCCTTTTAAATTCAAAAAGGCGCAATTTAAATTTTTCAAATTTTGACTAAAAAACCATGATTTTTTTTTTGAAAAATTGGCTTTCCCAACAATAAAAATGAATGCTGAGCATTTTTTACAATGTTACACAACTAAAAAAACTGATTTTGACCATTTTTAGAAAAAGGTCACATTCTAAACTTTAGCCCAAATTATTGTCAGTTTTAATTTATGTCAGAAAGACTTTTTGATAGAATCAATTGATATCAAAAAAATTTATGTCAGTCTCAGGGTAGAGATAGAAGCGATGCGATGTATCGCATCGCAACATCGCATCGCACGCAGCCATTCTTGGCAAAAACATCGCATCGCAACATCGCACGCTAATTTTTAAAAACATCGCACATCGCATCGCAAATTTTTTTATCAAAAGACATCGCATCGCAACATCGCAAAAAGGCAAATTTCTATCTCTATCTCAGGGTGAGCCATACAATCAAATCAAAAACACAATGCCAAGAACACGATTTCGAATCACAGGGGGGGAGGGGGGCCGGCTTATTAGAGGAATACGGTAAAAACACAAAAAGTATTTTCAAATTCTTTGGCGTTTTGTTTATTTTTTAATTAAACTAAAGTGCAGTTTTTTGAGGGGCCGTGGGGTGTGAAGTGCTTACGAATAGGCTATCTAAAACATAATCCTTAAGATCCTTATATTGCCAGCCGTACTTTCACACTGTTTTGTGAGTCAATCTGAAGAGCATGTATAAATAAAATAACACGTCATTTCGTAGCGCAGAATGTGTGCTTCCAGATGCCATGAAGCATGTTCTAGAAAAATTGATATACTGAAAGTTATGGGCGTTTTTGTAAAATAAGTGCTATTTTTTTAAACTCTCATTTAGGGATCTTTGATCAATTCAGTTTTTATTTTTGGTCGAAGTGATATTTATGCAACTACAGGAAGATAGAGTAGCTTATGAGGAACATTCGGTGCGCCTCTAGGTTACTAATTCACATTTCGCCAACGTCTTCTTTTACCAACGTCGTCTTTTTACCAACAGATTCTTTTTACCAATAACTCTTTTTACCAATGATATCTTCTTACCATTATCTTCTTTTACCAACAGATTCTTTTTACCGCTAATATAATTTCGCCTATGAGTTCAGTTCATTTTCACTGTATACCGTATTTTCTCAATGTAATGGCCGGCCGTTATTTATTTGCCTAGCTTTATGTTGTTTATTGCTTTAAACATTGTGTTATGCTCATCATTTCTGGTTTAGTTCTTCTTTATCAGTTTTATGAATAAATTATTATGCTGTATACCATTTTAAAGAAAAATATTTCCTCTACAAAATCGTCTCATTGGATTTTTTTATTTAAAAAATTTTCTTTATAAAATGATGAGCATAACAAAATGAGCATAACAAAAAAGAGCATAACAAAACTTTTTAGATTTTTAAATGATATGAAACACAGCTATTATTCACTTGTGTTAACACCTAATATTTTTTGAGTTTTTATTCATTTTTGTTGGGAAGTTTTTACATATATCCTTAAATTTAAATTTTATAACTTTCTTTTTCAGGGGTTTATCTAACTATTTGAAGATTGGGAAAATTTCCAAGGTAAATGGAAAGTGAAAAATGAAAATTTCCTGTGTTACCAAACAAAAAATGGAAATGGAAAGTGGAAAATTTCCACTTTCCTGTCTTACTAAAATATTTTTCCACTTTCCATTTTCCAATTTTTCATGGAAAATTGAAAACTTTTCATAAGATAATTTTCACATGAAAAATTATTTATGTTATTTTTTCTGCTCCAAGAGCTTAACCAGGTTACGAATACATAATCCACCAAGCCCGCTCAAAACCACCCAAACCACACTAGTTTTTTATATTTTAGCTAACAAAAATTGTATGAATAGTATCATGTATAGATAAACTAATTGTATCGGTAAAAAAAATATTGGCAGAAAAAGTTGTTGGTAAAAAGAATCTGTTGGTAAAAAGAAGATAATGGTAAAAATAATCTGTTGGTAAAAAGACGACGTTGGTAAAAAGAAGTCGTTGGTAAAAAGAAGGCGTTGGTAAAAAGAAGACGTTGGTAAAAAGAAGACGTTGGTAAAAATGTGAATTGTAACCTAGAGGCGCACCGAACATAGTGTATAAAACAGATCGAAATTATATCTGTGAAAAAAAGTTACAGCCTTATCTAAGTTTGTAGTTCAATGTTTTCAAAAGTCGATTTGAACCACTTTTTAGATTGAAAAAAAATCTGAAAAAGCCATCGTGTTCTCCATGAAATTCTGAGTCGGAATAACCAAAAATAACAGTCGATCCTCCAGGTGTTAAAATTCGAATTTTTTCTTGGCTCGATGGATTCAATTTTTAGTGAGTGTGTGGATTTTAGGGTTCATTCGGATGGCATAAGTAGTAAAATAAATAAAGCTTTCATATTTTGCTCTTTGATGTTTTTATGTTTGCGCAGATTTTTAATGCTCAAGTCACTATTTCAGTTACAGCCACTTAATCTCAATCCGCCATCAATATGGAGAGAAAATCGGCAAATCAGTATGCTTCAAAATTATTTTCAGTTTCCTGAATTTCACCGAGGCTACTTTAAGGATGATAGACGGACTTATTGGTCAAGCAAATGTTGAACATGCGCGTGGGAACAGTAAAAAGGCACTTTCACTTCTTCATGAGGTAAGTAATTTTAGTTTTGCCTGCAGTATAGATACTAAGTTAAGGCCATTCGCCAAGCTCCGCGCAATGTTGATGCCTACAACCAAATATCCGATGTCTATGGAGATCTTAATCAGAACGAAAAGAGTTTCGAATTCAAGATGCTGGCCGCCCACATGAGCTATAAAACAACAGCAGAAGAATGGGGTGATGTGGGAGAAATGGCTTTGAGTCTAGAGCGGCTGGAGGATGCATCTGCTTGCTATGAAAAAGTAATGCCTTCTAAATAGTATTCTAGGTGCCTCACAGTCTTTCTCGGTTAAACCAGTGCACTTGTTTAAAATATTGGAAGGCTGACTGTTATTCCATTTTAAGTACATGTGAAAAAACGATGCTAACCATCTATTTATTCCAGCTATCAGATGCGACCCATTAACTGGATTTACTATGAGAAGCGCATCGAAGTGCTGGACACAATGTGCATGGACGAGCAAGCCATGAAGACAAGACTTCAGGCCGCCAAACTTATTGATTGTCATGTGTCAAAGTCACGTTCCAGTGGTTACAAGATTTGATCAAAATGGTTGGGTATTTGTTTTAGCGCGGGTGAAGCAGTTATTTGGAATTCCGTTTGAGGTGGCCGAATACTACATTTCCAAAAATGACGAAGATAAAGCAATGGTAGCTCTGGAAACCTTCATTTTACGAAGTAGAGAATTTTCGAGAACCGCTGATTCTCAACACCTCACACTTCTTGGTTTGGGTTTTTTGTTGAGTGTGCGATTTGTGAAAATACTTTTTTGCTGTAGGAATGTGGATGGCCAGGGATCGTTATGTAGACTGTGTCAAGTCTATTCTGGCTCTTCATGATGGAATTCAGGCAATTGGTGAAGACGGTTCACCAGCAGTCAAGGTTATTTTTCAATTGACTTTATTTCTAGTATATCACCACAGAATTTCGAAAATCGCTGTTAAAAATAAATCACAGCCATTTTAAACGCTAAATTTTTTTGACACACTTTGTGTGTTGAAGACGGTGCAAGCTATGGAAGGTTTATCCTATGTGTGAAATTGTGTTTCAGGCAGGGTTTTCCAACCATGGATACACAATCGAGCCATTTCTCCGCAATCAATCGCTAGTTGGGATGTTGACTCATCCTTCAGAACTACTTTCTTGGCACGGTAATATTATACTAAGAATAGCTGGCTGCAACACTTAATTTTCGTGTTTTAGCCTCATCGTGAGCTTCATTCGCATTGGCATGAAAGACTTTGTTCCCAATCTCGTGGATGCCTTGCTAGAGCGTGATGTGGGTCAAGATGAAGACATTTGTTTCCTGGAAGTTGGTCGTGCATACCAGTCTATGGTCACACTCACTTTGGCATCAAATTCATGGATCTGCTTCTGCAAAAGGGAAATTTCAGAGAGAATGCTGATGCTTGGTTTTGTACGGAATCCTGCAGCAGGTATTAATTTCCTTCTTTTTTTGTGGCTTTAATCTCGCTTTTGAGTTTAGGCTAACAACCAAGTCGACATCGCCAAAAGTGCTTTTGAGAAAGTGATCGAGATACAGCCAGGTTCGCGTTTGATTTACTTTTGCAATGAGTCATTACATGATGTGATCTTCAGAATATGTTGACGCGCGCATCAACCTTCGACTATACTTCAAAATATGGGCAAAGGAGATCTAGCTTTAGGAGTTCTCAAAGATTACGATTTGGATTCATGTTCACAGTTGCCAGTAATTTTTCGTTTCCTTGTCTACTTTTTATTTACTCATTCATTTATTTAGGATGAGAGACTGTTGATTCGTCAGGCGGAGGTTCTCCTGGAACAGAAGTTGATGAAACAGTATGTGAAGTGCGTAAGACTGCTTCTGGTGCCTCACTTTTACTGCGTTAATAGATGATGACCGCTGGCCTGGTTCGTTCGCGTAGGAATAGTGAGTATTTAAAAGCTGTTTGGTTATTTAAAAAAAAACTCTGAATTTAGAGATCAATATAAGCCGGAAGCTGAAGAAGATTGTGTTCGAAGCTGTACGTGGAACCTCTCTTGAAAGGCTCGTTAAAAGACTTGGCTCGGTTGCCTTTGCAGAACAAAGATCTACAGAGGGATTGGAACGGGATTGAGGTGTGAGTTTCTTATGCGTATTTCTCTGATTTCCACAAATCAATTGCTCTAGCTGCATGATTATGCATTAAGAGTCACGGAGTTGTTGCACGCTGATCAAAGATACCCGGAAATGCTACATGTAAGTCATATTAGAAATTTCGTATGGGTGGTAATTTAAAATTTACAGGTTGTCGCTTATGCCTTCTTGAATCAAAAATTTTCGAGGACAGGGTATTCACAACTCAATTTTTTAGCTCAACATGTGTTGTTTATCAAAGTTAATTTAGGCTTCCTACCTTTCAAAACTTATTGCCATATGCAAGTGTCAGGGCCGAGAACTATTCTCTTGCCTTCGAGTACCTTAGGTGGGAGCACCATTCTTTAGGATGTCAAGATTAATTTTTTTATTTTCTAGATTTTCATACGTTTATTTGATGGTAAGAACTTTGATTGGTGCTTGATTTTTCTCGAGAAATCATTCGATTTTTAGAATGGTACCATAGGTTCTGGGGAAGAACAAGCTCAACAACTCCTGTTCTGCAGGATTTTTAATGGAGTATGTTTGTTAGAGTTAAACACCATTAATTTTTCTGATTTTTAGATGAATTTTGTGTTCTGTCGTCATCAGAGCGTTGGATATCATCGGTTTGTATACAGCTCAATGTATCTTGTTTTCTCATTAGTCTTTTCAGGTTCGTGATGAGAGCGCTGGCTAAAACTCCTGAGAATTACCCTCTGCACATAATTAGTGGAAATAACTCGCTGGTCACTGGTTCTTACCGTCATGCACTTGGTTAGCTTGTTTTAGCATTGACACGTTATTGGTCAATGATGAATTCAGGTGAGTACTTCCGCGTTTGGCTCAACAACAGGGATGATCCACTGGTGTGCCTTCTTATTGCATTGACCTTCACGCATATGACATGCAAGAAAGATATCAGCAGTCGTCATATGATAGCCATGAGGGTTGTTTTTTCAGCTTGTTTCGGTTTTGAATTTCTTATTTGGTCTATTCAGGGAATCGCATTCATGAAACAGTATCAAAGGGTGAACTTAGCAATCTTACATCGAATTAATTTCATATTGTTTTTAGATACGTGGATGTTGCCAAGAAGTTAATTATAATATTGGAAGAATGCTGCAACAATTGGGAGTTCTGTCAGGTGCCATATACTTCTACGACCGTGTCCTACATCATTCAGAAGTGCCAATGGTTTACAAGGAAGATGAACAAACCGGAAAATCATATCTTGAAGCTGCGGAAAGGCATGTTTTAATATGTCCTTATGGGTAGGGTGGGCGAGTACTCAAGTTTTCCGAGTACTCGAATCGAAATCATGTTCGAAACTTGTAATTTTCGAACACTCGACTCGGTATTCGAAACTCGAAAATTTCGAGTACCCTTACTCGAAACTCGAAATTTTTGAGTGCTCGACTAACTTGAAACTCGAAAGATTTCGAATATTACTTGAAATTACTCGATTTCGAGTACTTGTCTCGCCAACTCTACTTCTCACGATAAACTCGTTTTTTACAGTAACTTTCATTTAGATACGATCTCAAACGACTAGCTGCTCACAACCTTGCACTCATCTATGTTTTAAGTGGAAACAGAATGCTGGCTAGAAAAGTCCTAGAAGAATTCTGCGTTGTTTAAGATCGTTTCGCTTTGCTTTTAGGTTGCAAACCGTATCCGTTGTGTTCGAGTAAATAAATTTCAGATAGGAACTTTTTCTTCGAACTTTTCAGTATAAGATATGGGTAGAGCAGGAAATTTCTAGGCCTCTTTGGTTAAGTTCATTCAGTTATCTTTGTGATCGTACACTCCGAGAAATTTTGGTCAAAAAATTATCCGCTAAAAACAAAGTGTCCAAAAACAGCAATCTGAATTGCTGAAGTTGCTAAATGCTTGTGCACAGACATTTTCAGGTTTGCGTGCGTGCCTAAGAGGGATCTGTGCAACAAATATTAGCTTCAGCAGCCCAGAAGGCATCAGGACATTTGACTCCCGGACCGTTTGGCTCCCGACCGTTTTGCTGCCGGCCGTTGGACTCATAGATCGTTTGACTCTTCACTGGCCTATTTTGACTGAGGAGTCCCTAGGTCGGTCTTCCAGAAGCATATGCAGCTTTGCGGAGCGAGCTAGTGAACACCTTAAAGACGAACGGATAGCATGAAGACATCAGCAGAGGTACCACCTGAGTCCGAAATATCTACCAAACAAAGAACTGACCTGTTATTGTCGTCTGTTTTAGAGGTCCTCTAGAGTATTGACGTGATTGCACTTGTAATTCTTAGTGGCTGGTGATTCCCAAAACGCAGCTCACTAGAATTAAAAAGTTAAGGAGACATCTAAAAATAAACGCTCAGTGAAACTTTGACTCATATAGATGAGCTCTAATTCTCATGTTTGCTTGTTCTGCAGCTTGTATTTTGGCTCCGATTTGCTCCTGCTTCTTAGCCCTTCCTTTCACCATGGCTCATTTGAAAGCCGCGCCCTCAAGCTAATTTGACTGAAGGGTGTATACTGCACTTGAGTGAAAGGTGTATAGTAAATTGCTCCTTTCAAATTTATCATTTTTGTATCAGGGATGAGATTTGCGTCCTCATTAGGATATTTTAGGAGGAAAAGTATACTAATCTACATATAGTATATGGAGGTGAAGCTCCGTAACGCTTTTTGCATTTTTTCGCCTTTTAATTGCGTTTTTCAACGCTTTCCACCCCGTATGTATATTTTGTTCCGATAGAGTTTTTCAATGCGCATCTTTTGCCCTATTGTACAGAACTCCGACACGGTGCATTGCTGGTCAATATAGCAAAAAAAAACCTACCATAGGTAAGTTTTTTGAGGTCACAAGTTCAAATTCGGGTGGTAGCAAACACCTTTTTCAGAAATAGTACACGTTCAAAATCATTAAAGCGTTTGCGCCACTTAGCATGGCTAAGAAGACCACCACCAGGTACCCAGGCGGTAGTACTCAGTTGGTGCTACCCAGGGTGGTACCCAGGTGATGTTACCAGGGGTGGTACCCAGGTGGCGGTACCCAGGCGAGTGTACCCAGGTAGTGGTCGCTTAAGATCGCAAAATCCCATTTTCGTGGTATCCAGTTAGCGGTATCCATCTGGTGGTACCCAGATGGTCGTATCCAGGCGGTGGTACGCAGGCGAATGTACGCGGGTAGGGCTGCTCAGGTGATGGCACCGAGGTGGTGGTACCCAGGTACCCGGGGGGGGGGGGTCGTTTTGAGTATAAACTTGTATATAACAATATCACTAGAGCATTTATGAAAATGAAAATTCGGACACACTTCCGAAAAGTACCGTTACGCCCTTAATTGGACCAGGGCAAATTTTTCGAAAAAAAAAATTGTTTCGAAACTTCGATCTGATGTGTTTTTTGTCGGGTGGATTAATGATAATAACGATTGGTGTAAAAAAAATTGGGGTTAAAAATAAAAATTAAATTAACTTAAGGTCGCAAAATCCCATTTTCTAGTCAAAATCCCCCTCCCCTATTGTCTGTCCTCCTTAAACTTTACTGGAGCAACGCTGTGTTTTTCTAATCGGAAAAACTGAGTGTGCAGAATGTGAGCTTTATAAGTGCATGTATTACTGCATTTCCAATATAGCTCTCAGCTAAGGCTGTGCATTAATTAATTAGCTTCACATGTATTTTGTGATCAATTAACTACTGTTAGTAGTAGGGTTGACGGCGGTCGCGGGTGGTCTTTGTTTTGGAAGGCTATGTTAACCAATTTTTTGATTAGTTTTTTAGATTCTATTTTACCGTTCTGTTCAGCATGGAAAAAGAGGCGCGGTCTTTAAAATAATGACGACCACTTCATGAACTGTTTCAGTGATTAAAACGCGTTGGCGCAACAAAAAAATTTTTTTTTCGAACCACTCCAAAAAACTTTTTTTGTTGCGCAAACGCATTTTAATCACTGAAACAATTTATGGAGTGGTCGTCATTTTCTAAAGACCGCGCCTCTTTTTCATGCTGAATAGAACGGTAAAAACAGAATCTGAAAAACTAATCAAAAAATTGGTTAACACAGCCTTCCAAAACAAAGACCGCACCGCGACCGCCGTCAACCTGAAACAGGATATTTTAGGATACTTTTCCTTCTAAAACATCCTATTTTTATTTTGAATAGGATACAAATCTCATCCCTGTTTGTATTATGATAAATTTCTATCATTTTAAACATTTTTAACAATCCAACCCCTGTTTTGCTGAATTATTTCATGCGCCATCTAAACAAATGGTCGTCCATTTGGTGCAAATTTCCGTTTCACGTTCTTAGGTTTGAAACTCTTTTTTGACTAATTCGAGCATTCTAGAGATGGTTCGACAGTGGTAAATGCCCTTTTCTAGGGGATTTTTCGTAAAATCGAAAAATGACAGTTTACTACATAGAAACAATCTTCGATTATCAGAATCGCTGAACAAAAATATTTTTGAAGCAGAAACATACATTCGTTTTTTCGCCCATAGAATTCGAAAATTTCGCGAAAATTTACTCGTTTACCTCCCCCTTCAGTCGACCCCCGTAAAACCAACTTTCAGTGTCTTTTGGCAGCTCTGGGGTGGGATTTTGAGCGGTCCAAGTCATTTTCTGACCAGAAAATTCGAATTTCCGCAAAATTTTTAAATCTATGGGCAAAAAGAATGAATTTCTGGGCAAAACAAGTATTCTATGGGCAAAAAGAATTACCACCCGTTTTTTTACTAAAAATGTACTAAACTTTTTAGAAAAAATTACGAAACCAAGCCACAACCACCTGAATTCTCGTCTAAAAGCTGGTTTTCGGTATGATTTTGGTGTCAAATTATTTTGGCTTAATTTTGTGATATTCGCTTGTTGTCTTTGTCCTGTGAGTTTTTTTGTACTACTTCTGTTGCATTTTTTTCTGCTGATCATTTTAGTATATTGCCAGAGAAAATTTCATTGAAAACTCGACAGGGATAAGCTAAGCAAAGCACTCTCCAAATGTTAAGAACAGCTGGCTCTACCTCTTCTTCTGTGATTTCGGAGTGTTTGTTCAATTTTTGGCTTTTTTTTGCCTATGTTGTAGGTCTTGAATTTTTCAACAAGTACTGACCAGGCATCATGCAGATAAACATCCAAAGTACAAATATTCCCTGCTTCCAGTATAATTTTAAATTAAAAAAAATGCCTTTTTGATTCTTTAATTTTTCACCCATGATATTTATTTTGAATCTATGCAAACGACACATTATTAGAAAGCCAGACAAAGGACTTTCTTATGATTTCAAATAAAAATGTTGAGCTAAATAAATTCAGTGCTCACCAGCTTGAAGAAAAAACAATTAATTTCTCGAAGAGTCGCCGTGAGAATTTTGTATGGGCATTGTACTCTAGCGAGGTGGTCCGATTTTGCTATCATCGTGCTCAGGAGGTCTGAAAAGACTCATATAGCCCAAAGGAATACAGTCGAGAATTGAGAATTACTGGAATACAGTCGGAAATTCTCGTGTTGAAGAATTTTTTCAAAATTAAAATTAATTAAAATTTAAATTTTTAATTCAAAAAAATCATTCAAAAATTGAATTTCCTTCAAAAAACTGGATTAGAGAATTTATAGTTTTTTTTTGATTTACATTTTGTCAAAAAGCTTAACCATTTTGTCAAAAAAGAGGTTGGGGCTGAAGCCTGGCTAGGCCGCCCTTTCCCTTGGATGGGCTCATGACTAGTGTTCATTTGATTTATTTTAGTCAATAACAGGAGTGACATTTAATATGTGGCTGTAGCTTATAGATCGGCACCACTGGTTGTACTCAGCCACTTTGATAAATTTCTTATAAACAAGCCAAGTGTTTGAAGAAACAAAAGCCTGAATTTTGTTTAAAAAAAATTAAAAATTCCTACAACTATGAAATTCCTATTTGCCCTAGTATTTGGCATGCTTTCGTCTTATGTTTTTTCTAGGTTTAGAACCAATTGAGGGTGGGTTTTTTTGTTTTTGCTTCTTTTAGAACAAACAAGGCAAACGGTTCAGATACATTTTTCAGCCATGCCGAGCTTGAAAAATGACCGAAAGTACAGGGTGGTCCGAAAAATTTCAACACTTTTAAACCATCATAACTTATTTATAGGCCTTGTTCCGAATTTCCGTGAACACAGTTCGATTCAGTTTTATGTGAACTTTGTTTGGGCTCTAATGAAGAATCGGTTTCTATTTTTTTTCTCTGAAACTCTCTCTCTCTCTCACAAGAAGACCAAGGCATATCTTTCAAAAAAAAATAGTGGGGACCAAGGCAAAATGGAAACCGATTCTCACACTGATGCCATTTGTTTGTTAAAAAGTGTGATGAACACTATTTAGGTTCTCCGTGTGGTTTAGGCCTTACCCATCCAGAAGCTAAAATTTCGAAGTTTTAGGGGGAACTCAACAAGAACAATGATAAAATGTGTACGTACAGGATAAAAAAATTGGCGACATTTTGCCACAGTATTAACTCTATATAACATACGGCCAAGAGTCCGAGCTCAGCCGTATGTTATATAGAACGTGTTTTAAAGAGAGCTTTCACTGTATCAAACAATTTTTCGGTTGAACATAGTGTATCAAAAAAACTTGACCATCTGAAAAATATTTGACCATTAGCAAATCAGTAAAAAAAATTATGAACGTAAATTTTTTCTTTATTCACACCTTTACAATTTTTTGTAATAATATAGCAAAGAGTATAAGATTACTAAGCATAAATCATCTTCTCAAACACAGAAAATAAGGTACTTATTTACCCTAACCCCCATTTTCGATTTTTTAAAAATCCCCAAAAATATTCTTTAAGCTAACCTTATTGCTTAACAAGATGAAAAAAGCATTTTGAAAACTTTCTAAACTAAAAATGTTGAATTTTGTGACCAAAATTGCCTTCCACCTCTCCGGGTGAGATGGTCTTTTTAAAATAGTCCAGGGTCGCTTTTGGGTGATTCTTACTGGAGATGTAAGAAAATATGTATTTTTTCTATCAAAAGTCTTTAAACCCAGATTTTCTTCATACGGTAGGCAACAGAAAGTAAAAGCCTTTACAAAATCTAGAAGCTGTAAAAAAGGCTAAAATTCGATAGAAAATCCATTAAAAGGCCATCTACTTCTGAGATGTGGGAGGTGAATTTTCTCACAAAATTTAAGATTCTTTTTTAAGAAAGTGTTCATAAGTGCTTCTTTCATCTTGTTGAGTAGAAAAATAGCTCAAAGAATAATTTTGGGTCATTTTTTAAAAAATCCCAAATAAGGGGTCAGGGTAAATAAGTACCGAACCAGTATACTTAAAACTTCTAATGATAGCCCTCCCCTGTTTCGAAATCGTGTTTGTGGCACTAAGTTTAACCAATTTGTTGAACACTACTCTCATGTAAGTTACCACTATTTTGTTATTCAGTGAGATGAGTTGCCAAACACATGGTAACTTGCCTTACAAGGGAACCGCCGAATTGTAAAATGTTAGCTCCTGGAATTATTGTGTACTTTTAGCAGTTTTCTATATTTTTCGATGCGCTGAATAAGTCATGCGTCATGGCTATCCATCCCTGAATTGACCCTGAAAATTTCGATTTTCGGATACCTTGGTTCTCCAAGCTGATTTTTTTTCAGATTCCAAATATCTGAAAAATTAGCTTGGGGGACTAAGGCATCCGAAAGTCAAAATTTTCAGGGTCAATGCCAGAGGTGGTTTTTACTCATAATTTTTGTACTCAGCGCATTGAAAAACATGGGAACATGCTAAAAGTGCATAAAAATTATAGAGTTAACATTTACAGTTCGGGCGGTTCCTTCTAAGGCAAGTTTAAAAAAGGGGTCTAAATTGCAATGCCAAAACGCGATTTTAAATCAGGGGGCTACTACTGTATCCACTCTAATTATTAGCCATGGCGTATAATTTTTCAACCTCCTAAAATTTTGTCAAAATAGGCAAAAACGTTGATTTTGGCAGTCAAAATCGCCAAAAAAGTGGCGTATACTTAGAGAGTGGCTTACAGTTAGAGCGGCTACCAGACAATTTCCAATATCTTGGAAAATGTCGCACGACATTTTCCAATATTTTTTCGGTCGATTCGGTCGTTTCGCCCGAATTTACCGAAAAAATATTGGAAAATGTCGGGCGACAATTTCCAAAATATTGGAAATTGTCTGGTAGCCGTTAGAGCGAATACGGTATTAGGGTTTTACAGCAGCAGATTTGGACTATTTACGGTGATGGACAGAAGTTTAAGCTGTGGAGGTTTCTGAAATAAATTAGCAAATTGACCAGGCAAATAGCTACCTACGCATTTTTCAGGTGGTCAAGTTTTTTTGATACACTCTGTAGTTACGGTGAGCTTTTACTGTCCATAAACCTGTATAGTTTAAGAAGTCACAGAAGAAACACGTGATCCTACCGAGGAATTCGTGTTCTTTTTGTTTGGTGGAAAACAAAACTACGATAAAGCACATTCAAGTGAAGACCCTGAGGAGAAAGAACTGTTTGATCAAATAGATGGAAAAGTGCTTCAACTTCACACCCTCAGAGTCAACCCAAGCGATCCAAACAGTCTACAGACTTGGATAGAAATAATACAAGAGATTATTGATATAGTTAATCAACTAAAACCCCAAGAGCCTGTTCAAGAATTGGCTGCTGCTCAGCCAGAGCCTAAATTCACGGAGTCATTAAACAATTTCAAAAACAGCAAAATCAAGGTGCATTACAACATGGCCAACACCAGGTGGCACTACTACGCGCCATTGCTAATAATCTGGAAAACTTTTTGAAAACGCCAAGCACGAGTGAGAGAAATCCAAACTCTTTGGTTGAAGAAGAAAAACGGCTATGTAAAAGCCTGGACCCTTTGATTGAAAGTGCAGTCCTCAGTCAAAAACAGCTTTTAAAGGAAAAGAAAAATATTTGAATCAGCAAGCTACAAAATCGGAAAAAAAGTTGGAACAACAGTAGGAGGGTATCTGGCAGGAGGTGCCCAAGAAATAGGCATTCTACTGTGGTTTGCTTTGGCACAGCCTGCAAAATTTGTGTATTGTCAAGGCCGAAAAGGCTTACTTCAAAGAAGTGCTTGAGCCTGGTGCTTAGAGGCAAGCTTTCAGGCGCTAAACACTCTTGGTTCCTGCACCGCTTTGAGAAATTGGCTGGCCGGTCTTAAAAACACTCAAAAAATCAGATAAGGATTGGAAGATACGCAGAACCTTACTTTATGGCTCACAGTATTTCACAAAAAAATTTTAACTATCAAACTTTTGTTGTAAATTTATTGAATTAGCGTTATTCTGATTCAGCGTGGAAAACGGAACAAGTTGGCCAGAAAACGTTGCGGCTCGGTAATGGGGGGAAGGGGAAAGACAACTTTTTTCTGCTAAACAAATCCTAATTTTAACACGGATTCGTGCTCAGCGTGGTCGATTTCTATGTGAAACCGCTTTAACAGCAAAAAGTTGCTTTCAAATTTCAAATTCTGCTCGAGACAAAAAGGATTCAAACGTGTTTTTGTTATTCTTTTGATTAGGGTTGGGTAATTCTCCGGAAAAAGTATTTCTCCGGGTAATTACCCGGGTGATTGCGGGTAATTACCCAAGTAATTACGGAGAAATAAGCGGAAAAGTATTTTTCCAGGTAATTACCCGGTAATTACCAATCAACCAACCCTATTTTGAATAACTTGAATTATTTTGAATAATTTTTGTGTCTGAGTATATAAAATATGAAAGCAAATTTTTATGTTAAAGCAGTTTTACATAGAATCGGCCACACTGAGCACGAATCCGGTGTTAGAATTTAGGATTTGCCTAGCAGAAAAAAAGTTGTGCTGTGAGTACTTTAACCCGTCAAATCTTAAAAATTTGTTTCTCTGAATTATTTCTTTGACTTTTTAGTTTTGTTTGTTTTGTTTTGATACCATCGTGTAGCCCTAGATCTCAGCTTCCTATCGAGATATCGACTAATTTACTGAGATATTCGAAAATTGAATAAAAAGGTCTTTGTATAGACCACATTTTTTGAACAATTTCTTTCATATAAATACTTTTTTCTCTAACTTTTTAAAATCTTAGCAAGTCCGTTGAACGATTGTTGGAAAGTTGAGATCCAGGGCTACACGCTGGTATAAAAATTAAACACTCATTGGAAACTTTTTAAAATAAAACCAATTTAAAAATTTGACGGGGTAAAAGAATTATTTGACGGGGTAAAAAAGTTGTGGAAATTCGTGTGTGAAATTTTGTGTAAGACATCACATTCAAATGGCTATAACTTCCTCCCCCCTCGAGCCGCAATGTTTTCCGGCAAATTGTCTCTTTTTTATTCTGAATCAGAATCTGCAAAAAAATCAAGTCAAGAGTTCATAAAAAGTGAAGGAATATGGGATGGATACCACCTGCCAGGTGGATATCCACCCGGAGTACCTGCAAAAATAAGAAATTTAAAACCGAAAACAAACCATGATATCATATGCAAAATCGTGTGGCGAATCGGGTTTGTTAATACCAGAACTCGGTTTTAACCACCAAAACCCAGAACCCGCGATTTAAACATTGAAAATTTGAATTTTTCGAAAACATAACGCCAATCTGTATTTGACAATGACACGGCGTGAGCCGTGTCATTGTCAACAACGAGAATATAACTTTCTTTTATTTAATATATATATAACAAGTTATGCTATATACCGTATACCTCTATTAATCCAACACCCTCTATCAAAACCCTCCCTATAATAATCCACACCCCCCTCCCCACCCGAGGTGGGTTGAACAATAATCGCCCCCCCCCTTCGATTTTAAGGAAAGCTGCACCGCTTTCTCTTTAACGTTTTTCTAGTTAATTTTCATGTTAAAACTCAATGATTGTAATTCCACAAAACGTGACCTTGATCCATAACCTTCAGTTTTATTTTGAACAGCTATTTTTATTGATGTTTTCAAAAAAGATTTATTTCGGTTTACCAGAGTAGCAGCCTTCTTTCATCGTCTGCCATCTCGACCTAGTTCTCAATTTCTAATTCCAGGCTCTTCAATTAACCTACCTGGTTTGAAGCACGCTATTTGTGTATCTTCTGATCCTGATCGAGGACGCAAACTTAATAACTGCCTTCAATTATTGAGATTTACCTTTTAACAATTTGGCAATTTCCCGCCACGCTATATCCACCTATTCAAGGCGACCTTTAATACTGCGCGTTTGGATTGCGTAAATCGACAACGGAAATGAAAACTGGTAATGTACCAAAAATGGTATGAACAAAACGAACCACTTAATCTCCTGTGTTCTTAGCATTTGCTCTCCTAGGTTCATAGCAAATGACATCTGGATGAAAGAAAATATTTCATCGTTATTATTAATAAACAATTAATCACAAAAACGGTTCAACTATTGCGATTTCTATATCACTAACAATGTTTAAAAAATAATAATGGCGTTGCGTAGAATTGAGAGACTCGCATCGCAATCAGAAGCGACGAGAAGAAATGGTGGGAAGACTTTCGCGCTACTAGAGTTCATGCTTCAGCAGCTGTACACCTGAAGTCGCTTTTTGGACGTCAAATAGCTTTGTGGATATATAAAAAGGTTCACACAGCAAAAAAACTAATGAAAATGAGCAAAAAGGGAGACGAAAAAGCGAGAAGTCAAGTACACGCGAGACAAAAATGTAGGCGGAATTTCGGAATTCCATAAATTAGAATTATAGTCTTTTGAAATAAAATTTTCCAGAAAATTTCCAAAGCATTCGGCGCTGAAGAGGATGAAAATAATCCCACTCCCTCTATTAATCCCTACCATCCGAGAGGGTTGATTAATAATACCCCTGGGGATTAAAAGAAGTTATACGGTAAATGCCTTTGGGGCCGTATTCAGGTGGGTTATTACAGTTGGATAAAAGTATAAAGCGTAAATTGCTTGACTGAATTACTTGGACCTCATCAACTCGTTTTAGACACCCAAGTAGAGATCACAAATTACTTGTGCGTTTTTTCTGAAAATTCGAGTAATTATTGATCTCTTTATTAATTATTCAATTACCGTAAATCCTCTAATAGACCCCCGGGGGCTTATTAGAGGATTTACGGTATTTCAAAGTAAAAATAATAGAGTAATATCAGTTCAGGAAACAATTGATTGTGCATTTTTGTGCATTTTTGATTCACCAGAATCCTGAATCCTGGCATGGGTACCCTGGGCCCAGGTATATATTACATAGTAGGTCTAAAATATGAATTTGATCGAATTCAGAAAACAAGTAATTCCATTATACGTGAAATGGGCTAAAGGAAGTGGACTTTATATACGCACCGATATAGGTATCAGGTTCGACTACTACTGGCTGATAACCTCATTTTGTGTACAAGTATATGTATCAAAACGTAGCCGAGGTTCTGGGCTTTCATCTGAGCTATCATACAGATAAAA